>JARFOD010112950.1:14742-48324 GCA_031763545.1 Mopalia muscosa
CCCCCCCCCCCCCCCCCCCCCCCGCGATTGCCGGAGCAACAACATGTGACCGGCTCATATACCTGATGGTCGAAATTTATGTTAATTAAAACAATAGGCCATCAAAATACACACAGAAAGTATGTTATGCACTATGCTGTGACACAAAATTACACAAAACGATAAGAAAGTACTCATAAAAAAACTAATTGTTTTTACACACAAATTTCTTTAAGTGTAGGTAGGTCTGCAGTACTAAGCTTACACAGCCCATGAAACACAAAGACACGAGCATGTTTACTTGATGCGAACATATAGTGTTACAATTGTATATTCATTTGTATATTAAACAATCAGTTGATCAAGACAAACTTTAAACAAGAAATAACAATGCCGTGAATAATGACACGAATAGTTTCATAAAAGAGAAATGAAAATTACAAATTATTCAAGTTTCCTGAGGAAGACTCTCATATATGCCGCGGCTTCCTCCAAGTCATGTTCTTTGAATGTAACACTGATTTGCCAGGATTTCAAGGCCTGGATAATGAATGATGGTTTTAGGTCGCATTAGATTTTATTTTGTATTGCTATATATACTATCGATTTGTGTGCAATTGTATCGTTTATATCGGTCTTAAAATGACACAGTTTTTCGTTTAGTCCATTCCTTTTTTCTGGGGCTTACCAATGTTTTGAGAGAAAATTGCTTCGAAAATATGATTTTTTGAATGGTTAGGGAATGACAACGATTTCTTGTTCCCCATTTCCAAAATCCTGTCAGAGCTGCCAATATTGAGAAGGAAAAGTGATGGACAATTTCTCTTAAGAATTTTGCTTGCCTTGCTATTTACGACTTCTTTTATATCGTGCTCTTTCTACGTTCAAATGATGAAGGGACGTACAGATGCCTCGGGTTATTTAGCCCCTAATTGATCCTTATTGGAGGGAAATTAAAGGAAACTATGACAAATTTGACGGCGTTCAGTCCATAGCAGACCCGCGTTCCCGATCGGAATGACATTTTCCACAGCAATGCACTTGAATCGATCGAATCGCCATTAGCATGCTGTGGGTATCTCTTCTCCCACGACCTTTGTTAGAAAGAAAGCCCCCGCTATCGAGACCGCTATAGCTATATACGCCGCTGCCAAAATCTACTGCTGTCAGAGTCAGATTTATTAACGGACACTGTAACGCAGATAAACAGCCAAAATATATCGCAAAACACTTCACCTCTTTTGTGCTCAGTATGGAAGATTGAAAATACTATATTTAAGTTTCGGAAACGTATTGTCTTAAATAACTTTTGTGTCTGTTATCCCAAAATAACGAAAATACCGTATTGTCTTAGACTGAAATTGTAGAAAAGTTCTTTTCTGAAACAATAGCTGTCAAAAATCCGAGTATATATATCATTAAAAAAACAATATTCATGGGTTGATTATAAACTGAAGCAGCCTGATATTTATTGGTGATATTATCGTCAACAATAAATTTAGACTAACCTATATCCAGAGATATGATCTCCAACTTAAACCATCAACACTTCCAGAGACAATTGTCACTTAGGACCGTGCAAAAATATACTAGCAAAAATTAAAATTCTTTTAGATTAAACATGGGACTAGTATAGACTATATTACTACACCTATCCCGAGTTTCACTCATTTTTATTAAAAATAAATTCATTGACAAAAACACACGCCAAGCTGATAACTTAGGCTGTATGTATCATATAGTAAATGGTTTTTAATCTTTTGTAAGTAGAGTACACTTGTATTTACCCGTTTAACTGGTCAATAAATATGTTTTATTGTAGAGAAAGGGAAATGCCCTTGTCTCCAGTTGAATTTTTTACGGACCTTGGCTGTTATATCTATCAACTCACAAATCGACGTGTATAATAGTCTATTTTATACGACCACGGGCTCACTATTTATTTTGGTAAAGTTTTAAGAGCGAACAGGTGCTGGAAAGAAATCCTTATATCAGATTTTATTGAATTCTATGAACACGTTCAATACATTTATTAAAAAATGGACTGAGTCTAGAAACCCCCAACCCCAAAGATGTAGTTATTAAACAAACTCGTGTTAGAAATTTTTTTCAGCGAAATCTGTTAACCCAATTTATAACCTTTACAATCTTAAACGAGAAATAAATCAACTAATAACATATATATATATATATATACCCCAGATTCAAGTCGAAGCTGCGTATAATGTTACAAACGATATCGCTCCAAAGGCATGTCTATATGTAATTGTAATTTTCCGTACGACTAACAGACGGTGTTAGGGGAGAACTTTCCTTTAAATGTGTTGATATTACTTATATTGAAACAGAATAATAGGTATATCTAAACTTTGTATGAACTGATAAATTTTGAACGCCAAAACTTGAAATAGCTGAAGACGTTGACTTTTTCTTACATCCTTGATTCAAGGTTGGTTTTTTGACGACCTTTTACTCTTAAAATAAAATTAAAAAATTCGTTAGGCAAAATAAGAAAACAATTTGCCGTTTTTACGACATATGCTCAGTTGTGGCAATTGTTTTATGAACACCCTTTTTTATCCTGGAATTTTGGTCCCATAACTGAAATTATAATATTGTTATGTTCCAGCTGGAGGGTGGGTTTAAATCAAAATGTACAAACCTTGTATAATCCATTTTGCAATAAATATTTCCTTCTTTAGTGTAACATGATGATTGTCTGTCTAAAGCCATTTGACACACACAACACCTCAAACAATTCGCGTGCCACGACTGACCACTAACTTGTAGCAAGAAACGGTCCAAAATGACGTCATTACAACCGAAACATATCTCCCCCTCAGTCTGAAACGGATAAATAAATAAATATTAAAATAAAAACACATAAATAAATATTAAAATAAATATACATAAATAAATAAGTAAATAAATTTTAAAAAATAAATAAATAAACGAACGAACGAACGAACGAATGAATGAATGAATGAATAAAACGGACGGACGGACGGACGGACGGACGGACGGACGGAAAGAATACAGGGATGGGATATCATGAATTAGTATTGTCCCTTTCGAGAAATGAAATTCTGTCGGCATATAACATTGAAACTAATACCATCCAATATATATCGAGCTAAGCATGTTTTCAAAAGCAGCTTGCTGTCGTCTCAATGTTGACAATAAAGCCCTTTTTATGTTGAAAACTTTTTGAATCGTATTGTCCAAAAGTCTTTGTAACTTTTCGCCAAGTTTGCAAGTTCACTTTAAATTTGTAATAATTTACAGCAGTTTTCACCCGGTTATAAATCACGCCTGAATAATAATGTATGTAAAAATGATACTTTTCCTTCAATGGTAAATAATTGAAGATCGATATAATAATTGTGTTTTTATGTATATAGCGAAAAATATGTTTGAAGGACAAGTCTGACTGTACTAATACATACTGAACCTAAAGCTACGTCAGTTTCTCAATAATCAGTTCATCTTTGTATCTGCGCACTTTCAGTAGCTCAATGTCACTTATATATCTAACCCGACGAAATACCAGCTTTTATCATGTAATACTTTTCTCTAACGTTTCATTTTAACGATCACTACTCAGCTGGCCATCGCGCTATTATCCTTTAGATCTTCCGCGATAAAGCGCGAATGACCTGCAGAAAGTGACACTCTATCCGCGATGTCAGTGTGGTTACGCGAGTCTGATCTTCTGGCGCATTATACACCAAGTCATTTTGATTGCATCATCATAACGTTAACAAAGCCTATAAATTGATCTGTGTTTTGCGTTTTTAAACGTTTAATAATAAGGTTTCGATAAGCAGTCAGATCACTTAAGAAAAAGTTGAAAATGGCGAGTTTTATTTATGAGATTGAGAGCTACAACTCTCTACTAAACTCCAGCGAGTGATATATGCTTGGAAGATACTCGTCTTATAAAATGAAATGGTTGAACTCATGAATATTACACAGTAGCGAAAGTATACGAAATCACACACATTCATTTATATACAGGAAAGATCTGTATTTCAATATTCGAATAAAAAAATGTATGTATCCTTTCCTCACACGAATTGTTTATAAAGTAACTAGAAACTCTTAGTCAACGAGTTGTGTCCTTTTTGTTTATTTGTATGATTATATAACGGCGTATTGTTTCAAAAATTTATTTCCAGGTTACATTTTATTTCCAAAAGCTATAATTAAAATAAACTAAAACTGCTGGATTAGCTATCTTGGAGCAAAACTGATTTTGTTCATATAGGTTCATCTCTGTCGCTGCGTTGAATAACTGTTTGTTATGTTAAATGTCAAGCGTTGGAATCCGAAGATTTGAGTATTTATTTTCTTCCCTGCACCATGATTTGAACTCGGAACCTTTGGGTTTTAGGCACAAATATGTACATGCAGTTGTTTCAATTTGGCTTTCCCCTGCTCACTTGTGATAAAAAGTATACTGTACAGTTTAACCACTACTTCAGTTGGTAATTTGTCAAGCAGCGTTAACCGCGGACTTATTTCCGCGAACGCGTTTCAATTTCGCCGCCACCAGCGTGAAGTCGACCTGGACAGCTGTTCGCGGTCTGATAGTATCTACAAGGATGCCATAACCCGTGTCATCAAAACGACACAAAATACGGACTAAGCGGAACACGTGGAATTTAAAACCGCGCATGCAAAACTAAGACAAACGACCTTCAAGCTTTGGCGAAGTTCAGACTACAAGTAATAGGAAGGAGCTAAATAAATTCGTGAGTTGCCGGAATTGAGCTGTTCTGTATTTTAAAGTAGTTATTTATACCAAAAACAAATACAAAATTTTTCTATGTGTGCTTACTAGACAATCTCACAAATGATATCTGAGCCGAACAAGTACGATTGTATTATCACAAATGCCAAGGAATGAACAAACCTATTTGAATAAGCATAAATATTAAGAAAAAGAAAGTAACGCGTTTTCCAATCATAACATATGTGCAAGTTATTATATATGTAATATCCATAGTTCATATTCAAATATCTCATATCGAAATATCTCAAATCCATATATTTCATATCGAAATATCTCAAATCCATATATTTTATATCCAAATATCTCAAATCCGTATATTTCATATCCAAATATCTAAAATCCATATATTTCATATCCAAATATCTCAAATCCATATATTTTATATCCAAATATCTCAAATCCATATATCTCATATCGAAATATCTCAAATCCATATATTTCATATCGAAATATCTCATATCCAAATATCTGATATCCATGGCATATATCTCATATCCAAACATCATTTACAGGTTTAGTTTATAAAATTTCAGAAAGTGGACTGTCAAGTTGACTTAAAATAGTTGACATTATTTTTTATTCTCAAACTAATTGTAATTTCGATTTAAATAATAAACACTCGAAATAGGTTTACATTCTAAGACAGGGAGCTTCGGTGCGTGATACGACGGGGACTTGACGGAACATCCACGTCAACTGTTGATCGGGACAGGGGTTCTGTCAGTCCCGGCTGGGCAGACTGATCTTACGGTCTACAGCCATATAGATATTAACCGTCAATTATGTTCAGATAATTTATTGTTATTTATTTAATAATTGTCGACGAAGGTTCTATCATATTTATATTTCACTTCAACAAAAGAAACATATAAAGACATATAAAGTTGATTCGCTAAAGGATTGTTTAAACAAATTGAATAATGTATATGTTAGAAAACCTTCTATTGGTATTTTTTTGTTTTTCTTTTTTTTGCTCGGACGAAATTTTATTACAAGTCATACTTGATCAAGATGAGTTTATCGTAGTTATAAATTTCATGTAAACAAAACGAAAAATAAGTTCTGGGAATACCATATAAATGAATTTAGAGCTGGGGTGTGGATTATTCAATTGTATTATAAAAGAGCAAAAACATTTTACTATGCAACGTTTTTCTCTTCCTTCTCCACCTTGAATTGTTCACAGGTTAGAAACCAGAATAAAAACGACATGGATCTACGTTGCGTGAACTGAAACTATATTTTCTTTAAAGAGAATTCCTGAAATCCGTGCTTAAAGCAGACCCACAAAACCGGATAAGATGTCCAGCTGTGTTTTGCTGCGAATGTCGAGGAGTCGCGGACCTAAAATCTCCACAGCGGAATCAAGGGGTTGAATAACGTGACAAAACGCGATCCACAGCGCGGATGGACCGCGGAAAATTGCATTAGTGACTTCAATGAGGCATCTAAACGAAGTTAGCGGGTATGAATGCGTCAATGTCAACAGGGCACGGAATCAAGTTAGTCCCTTTAACCTCTGCCATGTAACTAAGATAGAAAGATTAAGTGGATTAAACCCGGAGGGGAAGGGAAGAATATGCGGTGATAGAAAGAGAAAAGAAGGGAATGCAGGAAAGAAATAGCGAACACGGACGAAATTGTCATATTCCGATATGAATTGATATATATATAAGCCTACAGTGTTAAATTTGTATATGGGGATAATTTGTCTGAAATAAACTAATCTATCGTATAAATAAAGAAATGAATAAATAAATGAGACCCATGATGGGATAACTTTGACAAGTCAAGGCGGATGAAAAGATGAACGAATGTACAAATGATTAAGTAAAATAATAACAGATGAACACTCCTAGAGTAATACGCTTTAAAAACCGAAAAACAAAATAAATAAAAATGTGCACTAAATTTTGTTTAAACGTTCAATATTCTCCCATAAACACGGCTGTTGTGATATACATGTAGTAAAGTGACTATAATCAAACAAGACGGTCAGCATTTAATATATTTATATTAAACTTGATTGCAAAATAACGAAAATAATGTTTTTTATCGCTTGCTAAAGGACACACATATCTTAGGTAAAAGTGAAAGTAAAATGTATAATTTGATTGTAGGTAGAAACAATTTCGCTTAACCCCAGCCGGAATCCATATGATAATCACTTTGTCGTGAATGCTAGCTTATCTTGAGTGTAAAGGTGTTGAAATTATTGACTGATTGATTGTTTATTGCAGAAATATGTCATTACTGCTTTTCTTCCAAAGCAGTGGTATACAGTCGTCGAATATAACGTCGTTGTTTTTAATGTCAAGTGTTATGTTTGGAAATGAATGTTCCCCCAATGGTTAGTATAGGCTCGGGTCGTACTGCAGGTCGGTCGTCCAGGGGCTTCAATAAATAACGTTTATTTGACTGACATCAGAATTCATGTGAAGGCTTTAACGACCCAATCATTGACTAAATAAAGAAGTCTCTTGTAAAATATGAAGCACACGTCATTGTTCATTCTTGAGAATGTCGCCTATGAACGAATAATACATATGTGTGACTGTATATACAAGGTTAATACTTTCAATTTGTTTTCATCTCTTAGCGGTATGTTGTTACTAGAGTGCTGCTAATAGTGAAATTAAAGACACGCAAATAAATTTATTTCAATAGTTATATACATAAAGGGAGAAAGATTTGTTGTCTATATATATTTTGAATAAAAAAAGAATGGAAAAATTGCTTGCATCCACCAGATTCGAACACGAAACTATATACATACACGTCTTTATATTTTTTTAATTTCGTTTATAGGTACTAATAAATGTTTTCAAAGACACATTTATCCGGCTGATGCAAGGAAGAGAACAAGTTAGAACTTTGATCTGTTTGTCAAAATAAGATATGTCTGAGGGCTGTAGGTTCGATTCCCGTGCGAGTCTCGACTTGTAGCTAAACTAACATCTGTTTACTCGGAAGTGAAGACGCCAAATGACGAGTATGCGGTCGAGAGTAATGTCTTTCCTTGATTAGTTTTGAATACACGCGACCCCAGTTAACGCCCACTGGTAGCAGTGGGCGTTAATCCCATGATCGGGCGTGTTAATCTTTTATTGACCTCTTAATCTGCCCGACAGGTAGGTACCTGATTATCCCTCTGTTACCTTTTTGACGCCGTTTGATCATTTACTGGAAAAAAAAAGAGAAAAACAACCCCTCTCGAACAAACACGAAATGTAAACGAACAACAAACCCCGAAAAAAAAACGTTCCTTTATTTATGGATAATCAATTATAAAATTATTGACGGTTGTTCAACATTTTCTTTCTGCGTCGTAATCCAATAACTAAAAATTCAACAAAAAAAAAATCTGAAAAAGGCTCTTTGAAAAACTTTCCCATAGGTGTAAAACATTTGTGATATAAATCTATCTAAAAGATTGTCTTTGGCGATAGAGTAATTAGAACCGTGTTCGATCCATTAAGAGGCTTACACAAATATTTATTGGAATATCCGTTTATAAAACTTTTAAAATAACAAAGGATAATAGAAACCAAGGTGTTAATACATAGATTTATCTCACAGAATACATCAGTCAGGGCCGGAATAACACCCAGAGAGGACGTAAACAACTACCAGATTTCGGTGGCCCAATATATATATATAGATACCTGTAACCCAAAGGTCTCGGGTTCGAATCCCGGTGAAGGCAAGCAAAATTTTATCTCTCCGCTTATTCCAAATATATATATCTTATTTAAAATATCATCAACAATAACCTTAAAATAACTTAACTTTTTTTTCAAAATAAAACAAAAGATGGAATATGTGTATGTTCGCGGTGCCTTATTTCCCGTTGATGCCCTTAGCACGTGCTGATTTGTTTAACGGTTAATCAAGCCCTGCCATTAGTATAAGACTTGTAGAACAACACATATAAACGCATACCATAAATAACGGTGAGTATTCTGGTAGTGAGTATACGTACCAAACTGGTTGATTGATTATTTGCTTGGTGTTTTACGACGTGCTTTAAGGGAATTTCGCTTATATGACAGAGATGTATCCCTACGATATTTGACACTAGCACAACCAAGATGTGAAGCCTTTCAATAATGTTGAAAAGTTACTCTTCAAACAAACTGCAGTTAGCCAGTGGACCGTACAAAACGAAAAGAAAACGTAAACAGTTTAACGTAAGGTATCAAAACAATTGACTGTAGAGAACGATGCTATTTGTTGGAAACCATTTGAGGTATAAGCATGACATGAACGAAATATGTATACATTTACTTCTGGCGATTTGGTGCCTAACTGAGGGTCGTGGGTTCGATTCCCGGGCGGGTTTCAACCTACAAAATATTCTGAACAGGTATATGTTCTAACTAAGAAGGTGTTATTCCGAAATAACGAAAATACTGTTAATCTTCACTTTCCAAAAGACACAAAAATTATTCGAAGCATGTATACGCCTATTGACACCAAGTTGTCAGAAACACGATTCAATTCCATGAAATCCCTGTAGTTTATTGAAATATAGAGAAAGACAATTTTGAGTTCCTTTCGTGAGATTCGAACTTCGGTCTCTGGTATACGATATTTATATATATAAACTTTAACCGATGTTCTGTAATCCGTGGTGACGCTCTGCGGCGTATAATATTACCACATCATTCCGGGAAATGTGTTGTTCACACTTAAACTGCCCTTTTCTGTTTTCGCATTAACAATAATTTCCATATCTGATCAACAAAAGCTGACATCTTTAAAAAATACCATGCAATGGATAAAACATTGGATACCCTTTATGCATGCGGGTGGTTAATGAATATGCTAGCTGTCATTTATTAATCCCTGTTTGTATCAAAATATAAAACTAACAAATACCACAGTAGGTTAAAATAAAAACGGGGGAAAAAAGCAGGCCTACCTTAATAACAGATAAGCTCATCCTGTCCACGTTTGGAGAGAACGACTCATCACAGAAGTCATTTGTCATGATTTTCATCAGTAGAGAGATTTTGTTGAAATTCTGTGAAGATTCGCACCACGTGCTTTTCTGTCCTCGACGACACTCAAAGTGATAATGATTTCTTGAGGCTTCGTCTAATATATCATTTACAGTTAGTCCGACAAGTGTCCACGGTTGAGTGATTGAAAGCGAAATCCACGTAGCCAATCGAATCGCGTCAACTGAGAAAGAGGCGTTCCCAATCAGACCCTGGAACTCGCTCGTGCGAACAGTGTCCTGATTGGCTTAAACCCACAGCGTTTGACATATGGCGGTGTCTTGTCTGTTCCCAAGACAGCACGCGACTGTATTCTAAACAACACCTGATAGTTGTGAAGGCATGTGCTCCAGTGTTGTAGCACATACAACACGGACTTATAACATTCACGAACTTTTACAATACACCTTTCCCACCTTACGTCAGGTGTTATTTGCTATTCACATGTTTTTTTACTAAACAAGATACATAGCAACTCATTCAAAAACATACCACTATTCTATTTGTTTGATCGGCATTAAAGAAGCTGGGATGATAACATAATAAATAAAACTTTATGGATTTTCAACTTCAGAATTTATTGATACGCGACGTTTCAGTGAAGATACTAGCCCCATTTCCAAGCTGTTACCTAGAAAACGGTGCTAGTATCTGCATTGAAACGTTGCGTATCAATAAATCAAGAAGTTGAAAATACATAAAATCTTACTTATGACACTATTATACTGACAATATCAATTGATTTGTATGTGATCATATTTATTAAATAATTGGGTGTATTATGTCCCTCCTTAGACAATATATATATTTTTATAGTAGAGAAAGAAACTTAATAGTATGTATATAAAAATGAATGTATATCATGGCGTGTGTATCATGGTATTTATCATTAGCATCACAATTTTTTGATGTAATCCATTTCGTGTATTCTGCCCCCCTCTGCCTATAGGGTAGTTTGTTTGAAGAGTAGCAAAACTCTCTTTACTTAGCACTGGAGGAAAATTAACTTTCCAACATTATGAAAACATTTCACATCTTGGTTGTGCTAATGTCAATTATAGTTGGAATATATTGCCGTGATATAAGTTAAATACCCTTAAGCACGGCGTAAAACACCAATCAATCGAACCCAGTGTGCTGTCAATTAGTCAAGAGAGCATCAAGGAAACAGGGATTTTTTCATGCACTTACCAAATCGTGGGTGGCTTACAAGTTTAGGAATTATATAAACAATAATACATGTGAGTGTATGGATGGACGGCTTCTGTATAAATTGTGAATACAAAGCGCCAATTTCTAGGGCTGATGAACATAATTTATCTTTGGTATTACGGTAATTTGTATTTTGCAAACATTGGATTTCAATTATATTTGAATTTACACGTGCACGTTAACTCAGATATGGAAACCGTGCTGGGTTTATGAGATTCCAGTGTTTTCAAATATGAGAGAATAACGGGACTATTAAAACAGTTTGTGATTGTATACCACCCTATTTAACAATTGTAAAAATGACCGTACGTGGTGAATGAAGCACCCGGGGCATCGTGACCCCGGGGGTTCAGCAAACTGAGAGCAAAGATCGGGTTAATTACGAGAATTACTTCAGGTGTTTACAACAGTAATCTTATTGTTTCATACTCATACGTGCGTCGTATAAGATGAATACAGACATTTTAAAAAATTTACTGAGCTACTCCACGTTATCATTTACTATACGAGCTTTCGGCCTACCTGGGCGTTTCTCAAGTAATAGGCCCGGCATGAGGGCCGAAAGCTCATTTAGTAAATGTGTCGTATTTTAATTCAAGAAATCTTATATTTTAAAAATATTTTTGTTCATGCCTTCTCAGTTTATAAAGGTTTTGTATTAGTAAATAACGAATTTTTTATGCTTCCACCTTATAGATCGAACCAGATACCTCTGGCCTGTACTCTCAGACTGGGCTATAAAGTAGCTCACGTTAGAATACATTTATATTTAACCAAGTAAATGCATTCTATACATTAAGACGAGATCTCTTTTTTCCACACAGTTTGCGGTCACAAAATCTCGGCCATAATTGCACTTCCCACAGTGTAGATAAAGTAGATCTAAGTCACAATTCCGAGAAAGGCATGTGACGTTTCTATATTTCTGTTAATTTAACCATCCCAGTATCTGCTGGTATCCCAGCAACGTAGACAAGGTATAAATATATGCGATTTCGTGGAACTGAAATCATAGAACAAAAGTTTCTAATTTTGCAGTAATCAAGGCTTCATACTTGTGGCTATAATCCTTTTCGACAAAATATTGGTGCTAATATTATAATTAAACTTTAATTTAATTAAAATGTGAAAATATCTACTTTTTGGAAACTTGTTGATAATATGATTATATTTCTATTTCTATAATTACGAAAATTAAAAAAAAAAAAAAAAAACCTATGCATATGATACTAGTATAACGTTTCAAGCAGCAAATCTCTAAGAAATCTAAAAGGATCTAATTTCCAGTGGCAAACCGGGATACAGCGGTTTACTGCACCGTATAGGTTAACACCGGTCTACGTATAAGATTGTCATTTGTATGTTATACCAATACGTATTGGTGCTATACAAAACACAGTTTTGTAACACACAAAAAAAAAACACAAAAAAAAAAATACAAAAAATATTTGGTTTATTAGATCAATAAATCTTGGAATGCAGTGATTTAAGTGAACCGTTTATAACCAATGCGACAAAACAAAAACTTTTAAACACCATTTTTACAAGCTTTCGTGAAAACTGTGGACATCTTCAGATTTATACTGGTAACTGCAATGGGTTAGTCCTAAAGTTTAGAGCTAACCAGTTTCAGTTGCAAGACAGGACAATCAGAAAACAGGACAATCATAAGCGAGGACAATCACAAGACAGGACAATAACAAGACAGGACAGTCACAAGACAAGACAATTACAAGACAGGAGAATCACAAGACAGAAAAATCACAAGACAGGACAATTACAAGACAGAAAATCACAAGTGAGGACAATCATAAGCGAGGACAATCACAAGACAGGACAATCACAAGACAAGACAATCACAAGACAGAATAATGACAAGACAGGGCAATCACAAGACAGGACAATTACAAGATAGGATAATCACAAGATAGGACAATCACAAGACAGGACAATCACAAGAAGGACAGTCACAAGACAGGACAATCACAAGACAGGGAAATCACAAGAAGGGCAATTACAAGACATGACAATCACAAGACAGGACAATCACAAGACAGGACAATCACAAGACAGGACAATAGCAAGACAGGATAATCACAAGACAGGACAATCACAAGACAATCACAAGACAGGATAATCACAAGACAGGACAATCACAAGACAATCACAAGACAGGACAATCACAAGACAGGAGAATCACAAGACAGGGCAATCACAAGACAGGACAATCACAAGACAATCACAAGACAGGACAATCACAAGACAGGACTATCGCAAAATAGGTCAATCACAATACAGGGCGATTGCAAGACAGGACAATCACAAGACGGGAGAATCACAAAACGTAAAATAAAATAAAATAAAATGTTACTTTAAAGCAGAGGAAATATTTTTTCAATATAAAAATGTTTCAGAAAACAAATGTGTCCAAATAAAGAAATAATAAATACAAGGATGTAGAAAATGCCAAGTAAGCCAAATGTTGTAGTATATGTTTTAATATGTGAAATAGAGAGAGCGACAGAGAGAAAAATACACCGAATATAAATCTCAATATTGAGATCAGCGCGATTATTTAACTCCCAAATACAGTTGTTCACATAAATCAATATATTACCGAATAAAAAGCAGAACAATTTAAGGCGATGTCAAAAGTCCGAGAACCAGATTTCTTAAAAGGTGTTATTTTTTTCGGAATCTTGTCAGGCATCCATAATATGCCTCCGAGGGATTAGGGTAACAGCATTTCTTATAGCGACTGAAAGCCGTTCTCTGTATCCGAGAAAAATCACAGGCCAATTAGATTTAGGGCTCTAATTCGGAGTCAATCGTCATGTCAATGAAGGGAATTAGCGACGAGCAGCTCCAAACATATAGCTCGCCCCGCGTTTCATAGACGTCTTGTCCGCGAATATCGCGGCTCGGCAACCTTTCTCATAATAGAATCACGGCCATCATTGAGATTACCATGGCAACCGGATTTTCTTCAAATGCGATTGTGTTGGGTTGAGAAGCGAAAGAATTACAGCCATGAAATTTGAATACAAGACATGTAGCGAAGACTAATTCTGCAGGACCCCGACAATTGTTTCCACAACCTAAAGTCAACAAATACAAGAGGGACTTTTGCTCTCTTTGCCGAGCCATCATTTGCATTTTGGAGAGCAGTACCCGAACAGTCTCGTACTCCGAGTACGGCCTAGCGATGGTTTGATACAGTGACCGTTTAGCGTCAAGTCTTTCAAAAGCCGCTCGAAGAGGGGAGTAGACAGAGGGAACAATTACCAGCCAAATTGTAGCGGCATGACGAGATCTGGCTGCCAAACCAAATCAATCATCCTTGAAAATGACGAACAAGAATAATACATGGTTTACTGGTAGCCTGTTATTACAACATCATGTCTCAGACCATGACTTCGGAAAGTCTGGATGTTTTGAAGACAGCTTGCTCTTGCTAGTAACAACCGTTTCTAGTTTCTATTGGAGGCTATCACTGCAGTTTAGACCTTTTAGGACTGAAATAATTCTCAGAAATGTCATCCTTTGTGGATCTATAGAGATTTGCTTTAAAGCTCACTACCTTCATCTACCACAGAGTATCGCCTACCGCTAATTTTATCCAAACTTTCTTTCCAAGATTGTATCGAACATTATTCAAGATTACATCTTCTGATACCTTCTCATATAGAAAAAAAAAGTGCCGAGTCATCTTTGAAAGGAAATGGACCTATTTCGTGCTGTCATTTGAGCACCAAATGTTTGTTTTTCATTTTTGTACCTCGATTATAACGTATACTTTTACAAATGCATCAATCATAATTATAGTAAGAATGGAATTAACAAATGGGGACGGTTTAAACGATCTCCTGGTTGAGGTTCAAACGTTATAACATTTTGGTCCATCAGAGTTTTATTTTCCCCTCTTTTAAACGAACGAAGAAGCTTTGTAACATTGAGAACAACGTGCAACGCTTCCGTATACACTAAAATTAAGTTAAAATTATAACTATCTACAGAAAGCTTGCTTGGTTTACGATGCAAGATCAACGAGGGTCATCTGGTTATAACTGGAATCAATTTCACTAGCGTTTTCTGGCTTGTATGGAGGCAGGGACGAAATGTATATTAGGGTGGATATTTGTAAATTATTCAGTTACGAATATTAACAGCAGAATATAAAATGTTTGAAACAATTTATGGTGTCTTTGAAACTTATATACACATGCTCGGCGAGTCCACCAATCGGCTTCCTGAACTAGGCTTTCCAAGTTTTCATATTTTTTCCTACAGGTATAACCAAATCTTTAATCATTCTCTGGATGAAAAGTATACCACGCATGTGTAGTAGATGGGTTTGACAGGAGGTCCCGATTTCGGTTGTATATTTACAGACACTATCCCAGCGTTTATACCACTCCGCCGTTATCCCTGCCCTTTACATCCGATATGCCCGAATCAACTGCATGGGTCAATCAAGCGATTGTTTGTTTAATTGGGGTTAAAGTACTCAAAGATATTTCACTTACATGACGACGGATCGTCCTCTACACACTATTCCTAGCCTCATAACGATGGAAACCGAGAGAAATCCTCATAAAAACTACCCCCGCGATTACCGGAGCCACATCGTGTGACCCACTCATATCCCTGATGGTCGACAGACGGACTCTATCCCGTGAACGGTACATTGGAGTAGATTAGTAAACGCGTACGCTACCACTAAGCCACGGGCCTCCATCAAACAAAAAAACCGCTCCACTGGCTTGGCCTCGTAGTTAACAAATAAATAACGTTTGTTTGATTGTGGTTCAACGCCGTATTTAAGGTTATCTCACTCGCGACAGCGTACCACCAGGCGATGGAAACCACAACCGACACCCCGGACAACAAACAAAGCCAAGACAGGACCAAAACAGGACGCAATTCATTGACATCACACACTGATCCGTTTCATATTGCCCTTTAGCTCGGAGAGCACCAGGTCGCAACCCTCTGCCCGTTATATGGAATCCCGAAAAACAAAACAAACTTTTTTGAATATATATTTATTATTATTTGGATAACAGAACATAATTGTAACTAGAAATATTCTATAATATTTGAGCGGCAATTTACACAACCTATCGCGTCGTACAATAAGTAAACCCATTCAATCATTTGTCGGCTTACACCATATATTATACACAGATAAAATGTACGAGTGAAAATAGTTTCGCTCATTTGCATCAATAAATCTTTAATATCAGCATTAATTTTTCCAAACAGAAATAGCTTTATAAAATGTACAACATCAGTTTTTAAGAATTAAAATGTACACAATGTTATTATTTTATTCCATATTCTTGAAGGGTGTTTGTTTGTTTGATTGGTGTCTCACGCCGTACTTATAGCTATTCCACTCAGACTCTTATGACAGCGCGCTGCAGCAGCTGCAGCCAAAGTAGCGAAGAAACTCATCCTTGACGACACTGCATGCAACAAACAAAGACTAGTCATGGCAAAGGCAGGTCGCAATACAAAGACAAAATAAACAGATCGGCATTACGTCGTCAGTTTGCTTAGAGAGCACCAGAGCAACACGAAGCTCCCTCGTAACAACCAGTTCTTATATGCAGCATATTTTTTATATTGATCCATTGTTATTTTACGTGTGACTCTGGACCGTTTCACAATAAGAGCGGATAGCGCATGTTTAGCAATCTTTTTCACTCAATAATATACCCTCTCAATTTCCTGCACCCGTCCCCCATTTCAGTCACAGACATACTCGGCATGCTTAACAAATCAATATGTATTTGCCACATCTACTCGGTAGCTACTATACACTCTTTGGTCATCCAATGTACAAATATTTCTTTAAAAAAAAAGCAATCTCACTGGCACAGGGATGTAGAATAATTAAAATCGACGAATCATCTTATGTTCTAGATAAACTCCCAGAGACAAGTGTCTTAACAGACCTTAATCTCGAGTTGTGTTAAGGATATTTTTTTAAATTATTATGTACCAGTGGGATTTATTTTTACATAAATATATTAAATGTACAGACAAAATAATTTGCATGCAGCTTCCCTGGGTTCGATGCCCGGGCCTTTATACATATATACCCGTAGGTCTCAGGTTCGAATTCCGAGCACATTTTTCTCTCTTCATTTATTCAAAAATATATCTAGATTTTGAACAAGTGAAGAGAGAAAAAATTTGCTAGCCTCTACCGGGATTCGAACCGGGATATTTCGGTTAGCAGGCTCAAATCTCTCTCTCTATATATATATTTATATAAAACATTATTTCACATAAAATTCGTTATATTTCTGGATCAAAATATATATTTACAAACTAATCTGTATCATTATACGGGCCATACATTATCGCTATATATCTCTCTCTATATATACATGTATATATAAATCACAGTTCATGATACCATTTTATAAAAACAAACTACCTAGCTACTGTTTGGATTACTGATAAACTGTAACGAAAGATATGCAAACAAATTAATCCATAGAATTAATTGTCATGAATAATAAGAAAAAAAGCCATACAACAGAAATACTGTTTGTTTGATTGTGGTTTTATGCCATACATTATATAATCTCTTCTGGACAAGTGTAAAAAATAAATTAAATGTCGTAGGAGATTGACTATCTGCCACTTAACAGCCACACTGATTATTTTCTCCCGGAGCTCTCTCTCGCAGGACAACATGCCGGCCCAATGGTACTCGAGAGTTCTCGAGTGTAGGTCATCTCGGACGCCACACCATAGTCACTTTTTTGACACACATTTTTTCAAATCAACTGATAATCATATAGTAGGCGTTATGTATAGAGAAGTTAACGCTTACGTTTGCTTTGGGTTAAAATAAACTGTACTTCTAAACTAAATTTGAGTATTCTGGAAATAAATTAAGTTCATTAGGCGTATGTAAGTGTGTGAATAGTGTGCATACGGCGGTAAAAGAAACGATGGACGCGCACAGGATTTCTGTTTAAATTTAGCCTGGGCTAAACACAGGCACCCGGCAGAAGGCAACCCGAATTTTCGAGACTGTCAATGTGAAGGTCTTTCTATGTGCCAAGGAGCAGCTCGTAGACTGACCATGAAAACATGTTTCTTGTTTCCAGGCAACCGGCCGATGACCACTGATGCATCTAACACCACCTTAACGCAAGGTGCGACATTCAGTTAAATCGTTTTAAACACATTACATAGCAACATATTTGTTTGCAGACAAAACAAAACAAAGGCCAGACATTGGTAAATGAATATCCGGGTGACCCACATTTGCCGCCGGTACATATATATATTTTTTTTTAAGCGAGTGGGATTACCTTCATAGTCATCATTTTTCAGATTGTGAACTTTGTGTATAATTTTGATATGTTTTATGCGTAATTACTGTTTCCAGGCGTTGCTTCTGATCTCCAAACAAGCCAGAATTATTGGCGAGTCATCAACAATAAAAACTATTAGCGAATCAGTTCTTAGCCCCACCAGCCGAACACAAAACCTGATGGTCATATAGTATTATTTATAGTAAAAAAAATTAGTTTTGATAATGAAGGATCGGGATATCTGTGTGTATCCCGTCAAGTGACCTTCATGCACTGATTGATGAAAGAGCTCATTAATTTTGTTCGTTTGATATTTCCTAATACATACAGGAACATATTCTTGTTAGGTAAAATTTTTATGAAAATTATTTACAAAGTTTATTCTCATTCCAAGCGATATGCGCATGTGGCCATACTATCAGGGCTTGTTAATCGTATCTTGTGCAGTAATACAACTTAATGAAAATCAACTCATATGGTTGACAAAATATACAATAGCACCAGCTCCGACATAAATTGTAATGATAGAGAAAACCTTAGCAATAAGAGTTGCCAGTCCAGCCCACACTAGCTCACCTGATCCCCAGAATCTCACATACTCTTCAGAATCTCACAAAGTCAGCGGAATCTCACCTGAAGTGCGTAATATTTCCGGCGAATACAATAACAACAAAAAAACTAAAAGAACAGGAGTATGATCTATAACAACAGAACTTAATGGAACACCACAAAATCCCGCCATGTAAGGTCGATTGGCGGACAAGTCGATGTTAAAACATAAAAAGTCAATTAAACAGCGTTTAAACAGTATATGTAAGATCAGACAGTTAAACAGTATATGTAAGATCAGACAGTTAAACAGTGGCGTCGTTCCGTTTCTATATATCTCCTTTAATCGTCTAGTCTAAGAAAATGTTTTTCTTTTAAGCCTATAAAACACAATTTTACAAGCCAGAATATTTTCTGTAGCTGAATTTCTAGGTAATTCAAGGGATTTAAGCATTTTAAATTTGTAAATTATTTAAATTATTTCTACACATCATACTCTTGGACCATTTCACTGAGATTTTGATATTGTTTTATTCTTTGTTATATTCCTGTCAGCACCACACTTGTACACCACAATACAGTTATCGCATCAGTTATGATGAGGTCACAGTCGATCTCTTGCAACAGCAACAAAAAATAAACGGGCTGAAGAAATATCACGTGGGCAGTTATCAACAAATCTCAACGTAAAAAAACCTTTATCAGCTGAAATTACAAAAAAAAAACAAAAAACAAATAAAAACAAGGATATAAATAAAGGCATAATGTATGAATTTTTGACTGGGTTAGTTTACTCATATAAGCTAAATAAAAAACCTGTAACAAATTGACAGTGTATGAGACTAAACAAACTTCTATCTTCTTACTTCTCTTGCCTCAGATAGTATCGTGACGCAAGCCGATTTAGCTAACCAGAGAGACAGGAGATTGGTTTGTTCAGGGTTTTGCGCCCTGCTTTTAGTTATTCCAATGGAATTCCGACGATCAAGGCCACAGGATGGAAGAAACCCACCACAACGCTAATGGCAACACACAGAGACAACACTGCAGCAAGACGTTCCAGTTAATCGGCTTCGTGCTAGGAGCTCAGATAAAGGTATTTGAGCCTAACACTATCAAAATATTTATCAAACAAATCCAACACCTCAAACTACATCGGCCGTGGCTTAGTGGTAGAGAGTGCGTTTCCTAAAAACGATTTACCGTTCACGGGATCGAGTCCGCATGTCGACCTTCAAGTATATGAGAGAGGCACATGTTGTGGCTCCGGAAAACGTGGGGATAGTTTTTACGAGGTGTCTTCCAGGTTTTCCACCGTAATAAGGCTGTGTACATTGTGAAGTGTACAATACATCGTCATGTCAGTGAAATACCCTTGAGTACGACGTTAAATCCCAACCAACCAACCAAACAAATACGCTGAAGATTGTTTCGCTCATATGAGGAATCAACGATGAAGCGCCTGGCGAAAGTCCCTGATAAGTTCGCCTCTGAGCACTGACCAAGCCGTGGCTTGAAAACGAAACTGGAGACAATCTCACGAACCAATTTGGAAAGGGTTTTCCATAACATGTGTAGGTAACATTCGATTGACGACAAAATGCCTTCACAACTGCATGTGCGACTTGGTAGGGCAAGACCATACTACGGACAGGACATCGGTGCATGCAACATCGTCACGCATAACCAATAAAGCTCCAAAAATTAATTTCAACATTTATAGCAGAAACATATCATGTAGCAAATAAAGGTGAACAAGTCTTGATAGACTTAGTTTAAATGTGTAACAACCAACAAATAAACATTTGCATGAATCGGATTGCATGCTGTAATTATTTCACTCCAATAGGATGGCTGCCAGGCCAGTAGATACAATAACATACCCTACTTAGTTGACTCAGACAGGACAAAGGCAGTTTATTTATGTTTGACTGGTTTTTAACGTCGTTCCCAAGTGTATTTCACTTAAATGTCGACGGATAGTCCGTTTCACACTTTAATACGGTGGAAATCCGGGAGAAAACCTAGTAAAAACCACCTGACTGCCGGCGCAATACTCATATGAGCGAGGTCGCCAGACGAACTCGAATCCGTGAACGGTAGATTGAAGTAGCATAGGTACGGGGACACGCAAACCACTAAACCACGAAGACGGAGGGCCGGGACGAAAGAGAATCGCACCAATCGCTTACCAAAAGTAAGCCAGTTTCAAACGGTTTGTGGTTAGCGGAAGCTATGTATTATGTTTAAGAGCCAAACCAATCACGGATCAAAAAACTTTTTTTTTTTACCTGGTCGAAAGTTCAGTAGCCTTCGACAGAATCTGTTGAACATCGACAGTTGAAGGGTAGTTCTGAAAAAACAAAAAGAGTTTCAACAGCAGGACAAAATGGCAAGATTCTTTCCACATATGCCATGGGTTAACAATTACATACACATCTAAACTATGTCGGGGGAGTGGGGATAGAAAAAAAAGACATCCATCACGATTTTCTGCATTCATGAACTTTTATCTATAGTTTAAGTGGCATTCAGGTGCTGGAATGATGACATAACAAGCAAGACTTTATGAAATTCCAACTTCTGGATTTATTAATGTGCAACGTTTCAGTGCAGATACTAGCGCCGTTTTCAAGCTGAAAAAGTTGCTAGTATATACACTGAAACATTGCACATCAATTAAATCCAGAAGTTGAAAATTCATTGTCTTGCTTATATCAGTTATATCTAAATATTCTTGAATCTATGTTTTAATATTATGTGATTAACGACTTTAGGTTTTGTAAACTGCCACCTCTTGCCTGCGAGTAGCATCTCAAAAGATCAAACAAGTCCAACGACGGTGTTACATAATATGACGTTCGAATATTAATTTAATAAAATATCCTGACACCAGGAGATGCGATTTTCTAAACCCGCCGCTGTGACGATTTGAAAGAAAACAGGAAAAACTAAATCCACGCAAAAGGGCCCTTTGGCAATCCTGTGGCGCTCATAAGCAGTGTCAGCGAGCGGGTACACCAACAATGGGCGCCACATTGCTGTTCAAGAGTTGTCGTTCGTAACTCCTCGTCGCTCTCATATCCTGACCACTGAAATCTCATGGATTGGAAAAGCTAATCACAAAAAATAGCTTAATCTATAAATTGATTGATTAATTTATTTATTAAAACTTGTGACATTTATGCCCCTAAACACAAAAAACATTCCGTCTCCGTGTTGTAAAATAACAAAACACAAAAACAGCAAAGTAGCCGGGTATGACTATGGTATGATTACAAACTGGCTTATACAATCCTCACTTCACCGGGTTCGTTTCACAAGGCGATCTTAGGTTTGTTTGTATATGGCATACTTTTATCTCCATCGCCCTCCTTAAATGGTTGAGAATTGATCATGAAAAAAAAACAGCCTATATTGGTTCAACTTAGTTAAGACGTATACACAACACGGTATCACAAGTAAAACGAAACTCCGCGCATTATATATGTCATGTTCGTCCTATTGCATTACTTTAACTCTGGCAAAACCCACCCATAAATGAAGAGAGTTTGTTCGTTTGATTTCTTTGTTCGCCTGATTTGTTTGTCAGCATCTTTAAGATGTATTTGAATGACATGGTATCCCCAAAAATAATTTGCTAGGGTTGAACAAATCAACAAAATGTAAATAAAACAGCTATTCTACATTGCTTGGATTATGACGCGAAATAATAAGTATGTACAATTATAAAGCATAAAAAGCTTAAAATTATAATTCAGATTTAGCGATGCAGAAAAGCTGTTAGGTACTGAATCATGCTTATACTATTTTTTACATATATAAAAGACATAAAGAAAGGTGTTGCGTCATGTTAATTTAATAAAAATTAATCAAATTTATTAACAAAGTGAGCTACGACATCGTAAATCTATACCGCTGTGACAATCTGGTACAAAATGATGTAACGAATATGAACAAAACGCGTTGGGACCGTTTTGTGAATGAAGAAAAGAAAACCGTGAAAAACAACCTGTGTGGGCAATATAAACAATCACCATGGAGGCACGAGCTTGGTTGCTGCCTAAATCACACGTGCTTCTGCAGGTTAACTATGCGAAAGACTGCATAGAGTCTGAACTGGTTATCCAATTAAGACATGAATTGAAACATTGAAAACAAATCAACAGGTATTAAACTAGTATATAAAATATAGAAAAAGTAAAGAAAGGCGCTCGGTTGTTTTTTAATTTAATTAATCTATACGAAGATCAAAGGCCGCTAAAACATCTGCTCACAAATTACACTGGAAGAAATTAGTGAATCAAAAAACGTGTATATTTATCATGGAACATTTATAAAAAAATATATATTATTAATTGCCATAAAAAGATATACCTAGATTATTTCAACTGTACTCTGATTATTGCAATCTTATTTATTCTATTTAACGTGATGAACGAATTTGATAAGGTTAACAGTTAGAAACAGATATATATATACAGTTTCACATAATCAAATCTTGCATTTCTTGTCAAAAATGTCGATTATATTTGCACTGTTAGAAGCTCTCAACGAAATAAGCGAATGACTGTATAAGTAGCCAAAACGAGCCCCATTCTATATACGGTCTTAGATAAAGATATACAGCATACTTCATTTCGGCCAGACGTTATCACCAGTAGTGTGTTAATGAACTGTTATAACACTGTACTCATTTGTGAGTACATGCAGATAAAACGCGTGCCTTATTTTTAGATGTGGATACCATGGTTTGGCAGTTGAAATTGGTAGATACAACAACATCCCTAAACAAGATAGATTGTGCAAAAGTTGTGGACGTAATTCTATTGAGGATGAATATCCTTTTTTGCTATGCTGTCCTGTATATTCAGACCTAAAGAAAACCAATATTTTAAGCGCTACTTCTGGAACTCCCCCACCTTATTTAAATTCAATGCTCTGTTAAACCCTAAATCAACAACAAGTCTAAAATCTGTTTCCTAATACTTAAAGAATTCTTTGTCTCTCCGGGAAAAGATCATGTCAAGTAATTAGGCTATTTAATGTCCATTATGTTTGTAATGCTTTAGGAGATGAGCCCGATGGCTCGTTCTTGAAATAAACATTCGAAATATTTTACAATTTTATGTTCATACAGCGATTGTTTCGCTCTGGGATCGAATTGCGTCGACTCTGTAACATCTTTCTCGAGATAAACTACAGGGTTTAAATGGTCTGAACTCTTATATAAGCTTATACCTCTACATCGGATTTCGATGCAGAACCTAAAACTTGAATTAAGTAACCTTATCGACTTAGAGCAGGTTGTATTTTTTTATGAGGTAAAAATGCCCTTTTGTTAGTAAAAACAGCGAATTACTGGTCCTTGTGCTAAAATGTCAAGTCTACATTCACGGCGAAAGAGGCACAAGGCAGGTAGGCATCAACTACTTGACAGTATTTCCTCATTTTTACAAGGTTTATGGACGATTTCAGATCGCCTTTGGCATATAAAAGGTTTCAGGATGTTCAGTTTATCAAATATTTTCGGCAGTTTATTAATCAAAGAAAAAAAAAACATAACTAGGGAAACTCCCATAAAAGTTTAAAGTTGTTCAGTGAATTTGTTGTCAAAATTATCACGTAGGCGTGAATATTGAAAAATTATACAATGGGGAACATATTGTTTGCGCAATTTGATGAAATACCATCCCACCCTATGTCTATGTAGTAGAAAGCCAACTTCCAGGTTTCTAGTTTATCTGTGAGTTTGTTCTCAAAATTATCATGTTAGGAACACATATAGGCGTGAATATTGTAAAATGATGCATTGATGGCCAAGTTGCTTTACGTAATTTTATGAAATTCAATCCCATCTGTTGTCTTTATAGGAGGAGACATTTCAAGTTTCAAGTTAACCGAGAAAAAATTGTTGCAGACTAGTGTTCACAACATATACATACATGAATATGAATGATGCAATGGCGGCCAGCTTGTTTTACAGAGCTGTGTGAAATTGAATCCCATCCATTGCTTTAGACAGGAAGCTATCTTCATGTTTTGAAGTTAATCCGTGAATTTATTCTCTACTTATCGTGTTCCAACACATGCAGGCATAAAAATTCTAAAATAATGTAATAACGGCAATTTTGTGTTACGGAATTTGGTGAAATATAATCCTACCTGCCGTCTTAATCAGATGAAGTTACATACCAAGTTTGCAGCTAATGCGTGAAGTTCTTCTCTACAGAACATATATAGGCATGAATATGCTAAATTTGTAATAACGGCCATTTCGTTTAGAGTGGAATTTGGTGAAATCCAATACCATCCGTCATCTTAACAGCTGGAAGCTATACTGATCTAACGTTATTTACTATCCATTTGTGAAACGACTTCAGAAAACTTGTTGTTTTTACGTTTATTCAGAGAATTATGTAAGAACTATGGGCTCAAATTGAAAAGTCTAATCACTTTGACTATATGTTTGTATTTATTTGCAACTTCAATTTTTATTTTCTTTCAAGTCGTTAAATTGCCTATAAAATATTTTTCTCAGGAGGTATCTTTTTTTTAATCCTTTTACAGGGTTACTCTCTTACTGACAATTGTAAAAATAATATAATATATCGCAGGAGAATTGCCATCACTAAATCTGCCTGACCTATTCCAGACAGTCAAGTAAAAATGTTATTGTATACACTTGGAATAATTCAGATGTAAACATATGTGATCATAGTAAAAACGATCAATGGTAAAGTGGTTGTATTCTTCATAACACAATGGTCCGTAATAAGGCATTGTGGGCGGAAGTGTGACCACGTAACGGCACTGCAGGGGAGTTAGGTTGAGGCGTGAGCTGCCTGGCGGGGAGAGATCGTCCCGGCGTGAAGGCAGCTCAGATCAAACCGGCGAAGAGAAACGTATATCGGACCCAGTTAAGAATCCTTGTCCTACTCGATCCCTGCCAGATGGGTTATTAACCATCCCTTGATTTGTTAAATAATCAATCAATGAATCAATATGTATATTATTGATTCTATCTATATATCTATACAATTTCTATAACTGAGAATAATTGTGAGAAATTCTAACCTCAGGGTGATTGAAGACATGTATGTAGATGAATGGGGTTTCGTGCCAATTTAACTGGCACACTGTCATGTGAGTGAAATAACCTTAATTTTATGGCGTCAAACCCCATTGAAATGAACAAAGCTTTGCACTTATTCAACGATTTTTTTTTTATTCATTTCAGTGTTGCCGTGTTGGTTTATGATCAAACTCCAATGCTTAACCGAATTATTGAAATCAGAATATATGTGCTAGCAGCTTTGAAAAAATGCATCGATCTTCAGTTATACGACATTATTACATAGTCCAGGTGTATTTATATACAGCTGTTATTTGAATAAACAAAGACGGAACAATTCGCGAGAAAGGAACAGTGTTTTGTTTACTTGATTTTACCCGAGAAACGGGATTGTTTGATGTGTTTTGTTTTTATACAAATCCGAGTACTTTGGTTGATTTTCACGCATGCGCACAAAGCGTCCGGCATTTAACATTAGACGTTTTCGTCTAATGTTAATGCTTCCATTCAACTACGAGATAACTGTACCGGTACGGAAAGTGTCGAAGGATGTTCCGACATGGATATCGGTTGGTGTCGGCATACTTGTTACCGTTACTCACATAGTTGACCAGAAGTTGTACTGTACTACCATTACAGATGGACCTTTTTTAAAAAAAGAGTTTTAGTGTATTTATGGAGTTTAGCACTTATCGGCAATTATACATGAATTAAATGTACATGATACAAGCCATGTGGTTTACTGTGTACAGTTTGATAGAAATAAAGTTTATATAAAAAAAATTATGCATTCAATTAATACAGTCCAATAATATCAGATTTACTGTGCTTTCTGAAAAATTTTGTATGTCAAACTCGAACTTAAAATTCGCCTAGAGGTGTCCGTTGCCAACCCATCCTTTGCCTCCCTTTACCCGTTAACGCAGACTTGAAATTTAGCAACAGAGCATGCACATTTTTTTGCTAACAAAAAACCTATGTTTCTCACATAAAATGACACCGAATTGATGCGATAGGTATATGAAACTTTTCTGAAGTTGGTGAGTAGACTTAATTAAAGTTTCGCACAATTTGGGTCGTTCAAACTCAATCGTATTCTCGTGAGAGTTTTTATAGTGAACGTGACTAAGACAACTCTCGTAGGCTATACTAAGCCGTTGCGCATTAATTTCCGCCAATATTTGGGGCGACGTATATGTCAGTCCGAAACAAGATGTCCCAGGTGTATCTTAGAGTCAATGTCACGACATATAAGAAGAATGGATTGTATTTTACAAGGTTCAAACGTTCTACATCAACAGTGTATCTACCCAAAAGAATGAAACAATAAATCTTGATGCGCTTTGCAGTCATAGAAAACTGCATTTTGTAACCATCAAGTACCATTTAGCCCGCGCTATTATTGTCTTACCAGGAAGTCACGAGGTGGCTCTATTTTCACAAAAAACAAAAAAAAAAAAAACAAAAAAAAAAACACAGGTACATACAAATTAGAAAATATGTAATGTAGGTCAACATAAAATTGAACATTTTTTTAATTTTAGAATGATTAAAATTGTAAGTATCTTTATAATTTGTTTGTTTCATTAGGGCGCCTCTGGTATCTTTAAAAAGGGAATTTATCTGGCTACGACCGCACAATTTACGCCGTTCCAGTGAATAGTACTGCTTCACTACATAAACCTAGTACCATTGTGAATGTCAAAATGTAGTGGTATTCGCTCAAACGGCATAAATTGTGCGGTCGTACCAAGACAAATTACTGCTGTATAATATTATGCTTTGATGTCATTCAGCTGTAGATCAATCCTATTCCCCTTTTTAAAGATACCGGTCGCCTAAATCAAACCAAGAAACAAATTATAAACATACTAACAAATGTAATCATTTTTAAATGAATAAAATCGCTCAATTTTATGTTGACCTACATAACACACTTTAAAATTTCAAATGAAACGGCCAGTCAGGCCGACTTGCGTTATACCAGAAGTCTATGAACACATAGAGTTCTGGTTATACGTAACTGAAGTGTAATATATATTTATACGTTTTAAGTCAGATCAGATTTTCAATCTACTTAAAATGAGATCTCAAAAACACTACCCTTGTTTTGTTTGTCCCTATATTGAGATCTAACGCAATCGCTGTACTTATACTGTTCAATTAGGTCAAGCTTACATGGGTTCACGAAAGGTCACAGTTTAAAATGTCAACAAAAAAAACAAAAAAAATCCACAGATAACACGCAGCCATTTATTTATGAAAATGTAAAATGACCGTAACTTTATTTCATCGAATTAATATATCTGACAAATGTTTGATTTTCAATATCAGTGACGATCCGAAAGTAGGTAACCGACCAACTTTATTCCATGCACAAGTAACGCCAATTGTTGGCTCTGACCAGATTCCGGTCAAATAAACTATCAAAATTGGTTCGCGTTCTGATTCTTGGTTATTCAGCACCACGTCTGGTATTACACAGGATATGGATCACTGTTTAACTTAAAGATAGAGACCCTATTCAGATTGTCACAGTGAAGGGCATTCAGCAGAGAGGGTCGTTTGTCTTAACAAGTGCTTGGTAGTTTAGAGACTGACAAATGGAAAAACCTGTCAAGTATTGTTGTAAGAGCTGTAATAAGGTACTTCACAAAGCGGACGACTTGGCAGGAGTGGCTGGCCTATTTGCATCACTCCGTCGGGATTCATTATAGAAACATTGGCTCTTTAACGCTGGCGGGCACCGGGCAAATTCGCTCAAGTACTAATCGTGTACGGACAATTTAACCCCTTAAATCTAATAGCCGCGGCTTGCTCGAAGCAACGGCTAAAACAATTTCAGTAAAATCCGGCAGAACTTTGAGAAAACTCAAACCTGTACAGCTGATCAGGGCCGAAAGAGGAACCAACAGAAAAGGGCCGCGACCTGCGATTAAAGAGAGAGTGATTGTGTTCACGAGGCACTACCGTGTAATCTCCGATATTTACGTCGTTCAGTCCAAGACTATCAGGCGCAAACCGAAACCTATAGGATTTCATAGCCAGGAGACATTGTAATCCTACAAGATCAATTAGAGCTACATTACATCAAGTGGGCATTGTACGGCGCTTTGTGGGGGATTTCAAACGGACAATGGCACAAGTGACTGAAAACCACACTTTGCCTAATTGACCGTTTTGCCGACTTTATTTTCTCCGAGGCTTGCCTCTTCAGTTGTGATTTCTTCTCGATTTCGCTTCTATTTGCGGGCAGAGTCGGAAATGATGGACCGATGCCTGGCCCCTTAATTACTCCTCATCAGCATCTTCTACGGCGACGAGGACTGAAATCGTCAAACTACGGGAGGAGGAACGATGGTAAGGGGGTGCCTGTCACACCACCCACGGCACGCTTTCGCTTCTCTTCCCTCGCCACGAGGGCTTTCCATGGCTGTGAACTAGGGTAAATACTAAATAGTTAGCCGGCCAACTATGAAATTTTCTTCTCTGATCACCGCGTCCTTTCTCTGTCAGCGCTCAATGATCAAGCCCTCTGTCAATTAGGCCTCTGAAAATCCGATGATCGCGTACAAATTGGTAGTGTCGAAGCTATTCCTTTGAGAAAACTACAGACACTACACCCCATAATTTTGCTGTAATTATGTCATCGCTTATTGTGCTCTGTAATTGTTTTCATCACCAATATTGTGGTAATCAAGCCCGACAATTGAGCACTCGCTTGACGGGATCGTTAGACCCGAAGCCGTCTTCCAACTGACTGAGCTGAACTGACAGGCATCAATTAGTACCAATTAGACAATCCAGCCTCGACAAGAACTCCAAACATAGTTACAATCAATAGTAGATTTGTAGTTTGGTTTCAGGGATACGTGAATGCAGCCGCAGGCCGATATCATAGATGTAAGTAATACTGAGGTTTAACGCGATACTTCGGGTGATTTCACTCACATCATCGTGCCAGCCCATTGACTTTAGGAAACCACCCTCGTCATTGGCAACAAACAAATTCAAGACAGGACAATCACAGGACGAAATACAAAGCCATGACAAACAGATCGGCCTCACCTTGCCTTAAGCTTTGAAAAAAACACCTTTACGGGAAGTTTTTTCGCTATTTTGAAAATATTATTGAGTTGTATAAGAGAAAATGTTCACAACTTTTGCTTTTTTGAGCAAGTTTCAAGTCTGTATTTAGCAAACTTCAGAAATCAATATTTGTTTTTTGGGGCATGTCCGTCAGGTAAGGCCTGACTATCAGTTCTGTGTTAGGGCTAATACTAACCTTAGGGCTAGCCCTAAACCAAAAACCAAAACTAACCGTTACTATAATCATAAACATCAATCTAAAATCAACGTCATATCTTACCAGACGGACTTATCTTGAGATATCTGTCTAGAACACAAAGCTACTAAATTTCGTGTTCTCAATTTAGGAAAAAAAATAATGAAAACGATTTTGTTTGTTTAATGTCATACTCAAGGATATTTCACTTATATGACGGACGTATTGTCCACTTCACACTGTACACAGCCTTATTACGATGGAAAACAGGAAGGAAACCACGAGTCCGGTAAACGGTATATCGAAGCAGGTTCAGTTTAGAAAGCGCACTCGCTACCACTAAGCTACCACTAAGCCACGCCGCGGGCCCTAACGAAACTATAATACTGTTTAAAGGCTTCATGGTATGATAGATTATAAGAGATACAGATCTCTACATCAAGTACTGTTTATATCTTCGTCTTGCCAATCAATAAACCCTGCTGAGAATCATAGTACAGGCGAAAAGGTATACGCCACCAAATGAACTTAAGTTCTTCTCTCTCATTTGTTTTCGTTTATTTCTTTTTTTGTTTGTTTGTTTGGTTTGTTTGTTTGATTGGGGTTTAACGTCGGACTCAAGGGTATTTTATTTATACTACTTCGGATTGTCCACCTTACAATGCTCCTTTCCTTATTACGGTGGAAAATGGGGAGAAAATTTCGTATAGAAAATTTCGTATATATGCCTTATATGACGACCGATTGTCCCTTTCGCACTGTACACAGCCTTATTACGGTGGAAAACCGGGAGGAAACCTCGTAAAAACCACCCCCGCCATTGCCGGAGCCACAACATGTGACTCGCTCATATACCTGATGGTCGACGAGTCACCGGTGAACGGTAAATCGAAGCAGGTTCAGTTTAGGCAGCGCACTCGCTACCACTTAGCCACGGCCGCGGGCCAATTTAAAGGCAAGCCGCCAACCAGTTTTCTCAGCCTATACCGTTTGAAGCTGAAATATAGCTAGAACACACAGTCACCTGGCTATTTAGTGTTGGATAGAAATAAATGTTACTAAAAAAGAATATCTTTGTATTTATTTTATATTTGCCATGTGTGCGAAATATATCCATTGCATAACAATGAAAAAATTAAAAAATAAATCAAAGGTATTAATTTAATCCTACCTCGTGTAAACTATAATTAAAAAGGTTTTGAAACGAAAAGCCAGTTATTTCAGCTCCTATCCGATCAGACGGCTTCCGATTGTTAATCTTCGGCTGTCTGCGCCACATCATAGTAAGCCAACTATACAATAACCAGGCCAAACGGCGGCCATTTCTTTTCAAATTTTTTTAGTTGCATAGTCCCACATGAACCAGACCCTCCTCCCGCATGTACTTCGACCATGGCTACAGGGTCTGATTACAACGTTATATTTTGCAAAATAACAAGGCTTCTCGCGTTAACTTCGCGCAAGGCACGAGAGTCTGACAGCATTGCAACCAATAGTCTCGCGTTAACCAGACCCTCCTCGCGTTAACTTCCGCCACGGCTAGAGAGTCTGGTTACACCGCACGTTATATTTTGCAAAAAAGAAATGGCCCGGTTATCCTATAGTTGCTTTTCTGATAGGTTATTTTTTAAAACAATATTTAAGAATTAAATCAAACACAAAACCTATCAATTTATTTACAAATAGATTATTTTGGGGTTTTATTTGATGAAATTGGAAAGTATTCCTTCCGTATTTGTGTAGTTGCTGACCTATATATAATATATATAAGTCAAAGAAAATGGATTTCACGTAGATGAATCTGATTGGGTAATACCTGGCATATGAATACTTTCCAATTTCAACAAATAAAACTTTAAAGTAATTTATTTGTAAATAAATGATAGGTTTAAGTTCGATTTAATTTTTAAAATTAAAAAAAAAATCTGAAAAGCAACTTTACGATAACCGGGCCATTTCTTTTTTGCAAAATATAAGGCGCGTTAAACATAACACAAGGCTTTATGTATTACAACTTCTATTATTACCCGTGATAAACTAGAAGTTGTTATCCATAAAGCCTTGTGTTATGTTTAGTACATCAGCTTCTAAATGCCTCTTAAACAAGATAGCGGCCTAACCAGACCCTCTAGCTGTGGTCGAAGTAAATGCCAAGAGCATCTGGCTCAATCTCCTTGTTTTCGGTTGTGTGACATTGCGTAGATCCTCATACTCAGTGACGTCATTCAAATACACATTAATTCTAACTTTTAAAAAATTAATTTTGATTTCTTTATTTATTTTTCTCCATTGGGTAAGCGTCATACCTATAATATATAGGCCTTAGAAAACAGTAATTTTTCGAAAAAAATATTTAATTTACTATCCAACACCAGGCGATTGTTTTAACGGGAAGTTTCTTTCAAAACATGCTTAATTGATTTCCTCTCGTTCACCCAGGTTAAGAACTATTTATTAAAACCAAGTGTACCAACTGTACCTTATAAGTATACTACATGAACTTACTGTTTCTTAATAACAAAAGATGACATATTTTAATTTGAATAGGTATGAGTTGAGTGCGCATTCTCAATGCATGTAGATTAGCAGTGGTGGCCATTCCAGTTGTAGTTTGAGATTTAGACTGCACCCGATTCCTAGGAGAATTAGGATCCTTTGTCGGGGATACAGATTCTGACAATGGGGCTTACATAGAACCAGATGGTTGTGAACCAACAAGGGACATGGGAATAGGGTCATAAAGATGGCGGGGACTTCGATAGTTGGTTCCTAAAGAAAGTTTTGAATTTTATGCAAGCGGTAAGGGATGAGTGCAGGTAAAGAGGTCGAAAATCAAAACTGGAGGTCAATTGACCGACGTTTTTTTACGTTGTTTCCAATTTAGCAGGTTTATTTTCGCTGTAGGTTCGTTAAAAAAAGCACAAAATACAGATTTTGATACAGGTGTATCGCGCCAGTATAGCATATGCTATATAATGATGGTACCTGAATCGGAGTATAGTCATTGAATTTACTGCACACATAATCTCCCCGGTCACCATCATGACAGGCATTGTTTTTTACAAATCAATAAAAAAACTAGTCCCTGCTGTGTAGAAATTAAAAATTAATTTATGAGTGTGGAGTAGTGTGCATACTTAAAGACTTTGTATTCCTTTACAAGTAAAATTCTTTGATTTTTTGTTTTGTTTGATTGGTGTTTAACGTCGTACTCAAGGGTATTTCACTTATATGACGACGGACACAAATACAGAGCATCACACACACATCTGCTTCCCGTTACCCTTTAGCTCTGCGAACACCAGGGCAACAGAAAGCAACCTTTTTTCTTGCCTCTTACGATC
>JARFOD010112951.1:0-15026 GCA_031763545.1 Mopalia muscosa
GCGTCAGTCTCAACACAGATAGCCTTATTTTACTCAAGTAGCATAAATAAAACTAAACTCTCTGTGTTGTCAATGGCTATTAAAATACGATGGGGTTCCGGAAGCAGCTTGTCCAGGCTGTTTGCGTCAGTTTGAAATATCCTAGAATTCCTCACCAAATTGACTTCCGGTGGAGGGAAAAAATAGCTAAAGAATTAAAAATCCACGAAATCCGACTAGGAAACATTCAGAGTGCTTACTGTTTGAAATTAATTTTGTTTTTATTTAAACATGACTTAACACTGGCTTTGAACTATGGACAATGAACAACAAAAACATTTATTTTGTGCTGTTAGGTAAAAACAGGATTGCTTCTTGTACGATGAATTTCTACACTTTGGCAGTTTTATATAAAAAAAAAAGCAGTAAAGCTGTTAAACACTACAGTTTGTCAGCTGCTGGTATGTAATCCGTGGAAAACAAAACTAAACTCAAATTCATTACTTGTGAACATTAGAAAAGGCCCGAACGTGGTATGAACTTCCTGTAGACTAACCCATGGTACTGCTTTTGTTTGATCAAATTTCTATGGCATTTTGGCAGGGGGAATTCATTAACACATTCTGTCAGTTTAGACTTTTGGATACTCAGGACTACGTACATGTTAACCTATTGAAAGCTAAATTTATATCCCAAATGTAATTGTGGCTTTATTTCTTAGAACGTACTTGCTACAACACCAAACCTATATTTTTTGTATCTAATCGAAACAGACCTTGAATAACAAAATTTCGTGCTCAAGAACGTGATATCTTTGGTTGTTTGACCACAAGACTTTAAGCTGAAGCTTCAGTGAAGTATATCTAACCAAAAATAGGATCGCCGCTCACCGAATGTTGTTTGGCTGGCCTATTGGTAGACACTAAATCGATAATGAAGAAGTATATGTGCCAGTCATGGATTGATATATTGTCTTGCTCAACCAGCCTTTTCACACGTTGTTCATTTTGTTAAACCAGAGATGTACCGTGTTTCATGGTAATTCATTGGAATGCTTAAACTTCAGTACTGCGAAAGTCTATTGCTTTTGACAACTTGTGTTTCTTCCGGTGCTGAAACAGAGTACCGGCAGTTTAAATGTATGATAAGAAGTGTCCGTTGTACTTGATAGATCTGGTACTGTTTAAAAAGGTGACTATAATTGTATGTTGATTATGGAAGAAATTTTTTACAAAAATAGGACACTATAAAGAATAATTCTACAGATTTGTACATATGGAAATATAACTCGATAGACTAAAAGCGCAAGATATTTGTTAAATGTAATTGAAATGGTGATAAGACAGGTCGAATACTGATTGATACATAAATAAATAGTTTAGACAAATGATCCTGTTTAGTTTCGGAATCAATAACGTGACTAGTGACAACATATTCTTTCGTGATTCTTTTTTTACCTAAATAATTATTATGCTATTTCCGCTTTAGTTTATGAAAATTCTACGCCAAAATTAAATTTGTTTAAAGGGTTAAAACGTACATATTGTAGCAGTTGTTGGTAATTCGATAAAATCATCAGTGAAATGTCACAACGTTAATGACGCCGATTGACACCAAATATAAAGTGTGTATAGCGTTTTGTACGCATTAGTGGAGTATGAGGCATGCATGTGTCATCGTCAATTATATTTAACATTTAGCTTATTGACGGGAGTTCTGCTTCTGTTCATTATTTCGTCTCAAAGAATTAAAAACAGGGTAAATTTTGCAACTTTATTTTGGGTACTGGAAAGGGAGTGTGTGTGTGTAGGGGGGGGGGGGGGGGTACCGGGCGCAAGTGCTTTTTTTGTTTAAGACTGGTATATATAAGGAGAGTTACGTAATTTTAACGCGTTTATTGTTAGACTATTGACATGTATATCGCAATGGCTGACTGGTTTAAACAATATTTGTTTCTTAAAGAAACAGATCGGTGAACAGGCACAATGCTTATATAAACACCTCTCCAAAAAGGATACAATCAGGTACATGACATATATCAGGGTTAGCACTTGCATAATTGTGTAATAAAATAATATTTTGCTTTATCATTATATTAAATTTTATAGATATATGTTTTCCATAAATAATTGATTGGTTAAAAGTGGACCAAAACATTACCCGAGTGAGTGTTGAAAAGAATGACTAGCGAGATGCCAAGCTTTGAGCCGGCCATACTATAAAATCTAATCTAACCCCCACAATGTTCACATCTCTCAAATCATTTATAAGATTACATTTCTCAGTGAAGCAAAACCCTATCTTTCGCATACGTACAAACAGTAAACATAGATATTAAGTTATAAGCTACTGCTAAATAATGAAATGTTACTACATGAAATAACATAAATGAAATTAATCAAATCGTTCGGATTTTATAATAAATAATTGAGCAGCATTAAATATCATAACACATTGGTCATTTGATTGGGTTTTGTTTCCATTCAATATTACTGAAATATCCAGTGGTGCGAATTAAACGTTAAATGTTTACATATTAAACGTTTACATCGGCAAATGGACAGCTGTACGCAACTGAAATATAAACAAACTATACAATGAACAATGAGTATTTTTAATCCAATTCAGACAAAAAAAGACATAAACCATGATTTACTATCAATTTCATTTTTATTGATGTTTAATGTTGTTAGCAATGTAGTTCGTTTCTTCTGTATAATCCATTTGAGTGTTTTCCATACATGCATTGTGTCCTTATTGAATTTATATTTTCTTGTCAAAGTATGTCTTCCTCCCGTTTTTAATTCCGTTGGATATTATCTTTATAAGTAATGGTTTTTGTCATACTTGGTTGTAATTTGTAAGGAATTGATTTCAGTAGTGTAGGAGTAATCTATGGTTCGATTATTTCTGTTTTTCGATTAAATTGTGTTTGCAGGAAAATATATTATAAATAGGCTTTTACATTTGTGGACAAAAGTTGTTTACAGCATCTGCTTTCACTTACTAATACGTGGTATTAAATCAAATAGTTGAATCTAATGTAGACAATTTTGCTATTCTTTATTAGTTTATTTAAGGATTAATATATTAGCATAAAGAAATAGCGTAGTATGGAACTATGTCAAAAGTGAAAATGATGAGTTACATCTCTTTAAACAATACGAGAGTAAATGTGATGGACCTGGGACGTATTTACCATTCTTCTGGACTTTTTGTCAGTTTTTCACAAAGGCACACAATAACATATATAAAGAAAAGGTTTTTTCTAAAAAAAATATCAAATAAAACATTTCGAATTCATATGTTTTAAATTAAAACAAACTTACCTCTTGCAGTCTGTTTCACAGTTGGAGGGGGTTTCCTGGTGCCCTGGTGCTATAGTTAAAGAGGAACAGGTAGCCAATCTGTTTGTGATGCCTTTGTATTGTCCTGTGAATGTTTTGTATTTGTCCTGTGATGTTTTTGTTTGTTGCCTGTTGTGTCGAGGGGGGTTGGGGGAGTTACTGTCACTCCTTAGGCTGACACGCCGTCATGTGGGTGAAATAACCTTACATACGGCGTTAAACCACAATTAAACAAACAAACCAAAATAGGGTGGCGTCTCAGTTCCTAATTCATCGGTGGACCTCCTGAAGAAACAGCATCAAAAGGATTAAAAATATATAAGCAGCAGTTAGTTCCCCACCCACGAATCTCAGGGAGCTTCCATCAGACATTAGCGATAACACTATACATGTATAAACTTTGTATAATTATATAACGTCTGGTTCAGCTGGATTTGTATTGAGCGAATAAACCCCCTTTGAATGTATCGCATTTCCATCTAGGTAATTAACGATGGGGTTTTTCAGTGACTGAAATCTAATAGTGCTTCTAACCAGGCCTCGTCTCGATGTCCGAACAAACACTGGAAATGCAAGGTCATACTAGCAATGCCCTTGAGCATGATGTAAAACGGTTATCAATATAAACATATCCATGAGGAAGGCAAACCGAAAAGTCTTCTTATTATTGGATTTAAGTTATTTAATCATTGCCATGAACCTATTTCTCCCAATCCCCATGCTTAGGAAATTGTTTAAAAGCAGACTTTTATTTACTCTTAATCAAGTAGATAGTTTTTTTTATTCCTTCAATAAACATATAAATGTTCTGATTAGTCGCTATCTGACATTACAAGGCACGGTGGTTGTTTCAAGATTGCTACTGATAAGATGTATTATCTCAACTCACAGTTAGTTTTTTTTTTTGTCTTTACAAATGACGCCGAGGGACAAAAGTTCTAACAAGTAAAAATTCTGCATGTATTTCGGATACAAACCAACAGTTTGTCAACGATACAATGATCACCCAAGAGCACACGACAACACATTCTGTGCCCGGGAACAAAAGCACACGACAACACATTCTGTGTCCGGGACCAAGAGCACACGACAACACATTCTGTGCCCGGGAACAAGAGCACACGACAACACATTCTGTGTGGGGACCAAGAGCACACGACAACACATTCTATGTCAGGGACTAAGAACCCATTGCAACACATTCTGTACCCAGGACCAAGGGCACACCACAACACATTCTGCGTCGGGGAACTAAGGCCATGGCAACACAATCTGTGTTCGGACACAAGAGCCCATGGAAAGACACATTTTGTGTTCGGGACCAAGAGCCCATAGCAACACATTCTGTGTTTTTGACCAAGAGCCCATAGCAACACATTCTGTTTCCGGGACCAACACATTCTGTTTCCGGGAACAAGAGTGCATGGCGACACATTCTGTTTCCTGGACCAAGAGTCCATGGCAACACATTCTGTGCCCGGGACCAAGAGCACATGGCCATACAATCTGTTCCCTGCACCAAGAGTCCATGGCAACACATGCTTGCTGTGAGTACCAATGTTGTGAAGCCAGCTCTGGAAAAACAGGATACCAGATTTATCATTGATAGGTGTTGATAACTACTGTGAAAGGAACTGTTCTGTTTGGTCCTAAATAACAAAAAGGTTATGTAAACTTGAGTGTTAATTTTTAGCAAGTCTCTCTAATGGTCCATTTAAGTTGGGAAGGAGTTTGCTATGTCTTTGTGATCTCGCATCCTAGGGGTTAACTTGAGGCCGATCTGTTTGTGTTGTCATTGTATATACACCTAGTTTGTTTGTTAACTATGCGACTATGCAGATAGCCTCACTCCACTGAGGTAGGCTTGGACGAAATAGTTGTTTTTCCTTTCTTAAAGCTGGTACCACGACCTGTAAATATTATTTGGTAGGTGTATTTACAATTTCTTTTTTTCATATAAATGTACTGATAAGTCCCTATCTGACTTTACAAGGCACGGTGGTTGTTTCAAGATTGGTGGGTTATAGCATGAGAAGATTTGGTTGCGGCTCATACACTATATTGAATAACCTTTTGTTTGTAACCCGTCATTTGTATGACAACGATTTGGTCCATCCAACACAGCATACGCCACCATCAGTATAAACAAAGTCTGATTGTTCCATGAGTAATTTGCGACGGGTTTTCGTTTGTGAACTCCAAGGGCGTGAAATTACTGGTTATAACAAATATAATCATGTTCATCGTGTTACGACCCTACGGCTAGATATAAAAAGGATTAAACGCCAACTTTTTCCGTGTTGAATTTTATTTGCATTCAATTTGCTGTTCTGTTGACATTCACATATTGACATTCACTCCATATAATACTGTATTATCAGCAACAGATTTTTGTCACAAAAATTACATAAATCATATTTTATGCAAATGTTTAAGTTGTTTTAAATCAACATATTAAATTCTTACGTGAGAGTTTATGTTAATTCTTAGAGGAAATCATGATGAATATGAATTTACATGCAATATATTTATGGGGTCCGTAAGGAAATTCAATTGCGTTCTTGTGGCGGTGAAACGTACAGCCTGCCGTTTGAACTCGAGACCTATCGATCATCGTAGGAAGTCAAGATCGGCCGGGGTAAAGGCAAATTACATCAGCTGGTATACAAAATCAACACGGGGATCAATGAACTGCCTTGTTTTATTATTATACCTGTGTCTGTGTAGGATATGCAAACTTATTACATGCCATTCCCTCACATGTATGGGGCAACTATCAAGACGAGTCATCGGTTGAATTGAAATCGTTTGTCCGGAAAAAATATATAAGGTACACGAAGTTTTGTTCGATTCCTAATCAATTACACAAAACCTTCTCACCATTATGAACTTGTAATAAATACTTTATGCTAAATTCAGATTCCCTAGTTGTTTACTAAAGACGTGTCCTATTTCATTTTAAAATGTTTTGATTGAGTATTGTGTACTTGGGTAGAATGACAACTGTGTTGAAATTGCTCTAGTGTTTATCTATGCGGTACATTCAACTCACCATTATGACGAACAATATAATCAGCTATACTATTTTTTGTTGCTAAAATGCATCCATATTGGTCGTATATCTATCGAATCGATACCTGATAAAGCCTCTAAAAGGCCGACCACTTCACACACTCGTGTTATTGTTGTATAACAATAGTTGGGTTTCCCCCTTTAACATGAACCCGGATAGAATGTGGATATAACAGAGAGGATTGGTAATACTCCCAAGTAATAATAATACAAACTATACACGATATCATGCACTCTTGGTGGGAAACGTTAAACTTCCAAAAGGGTTTACTTTGAGTAGTTTCTGGAGAAGTGTATGGCAAGACGCTTTAAGTTCTACGTTCGAAGAGCTCATGATCGATCTGTTGATGTAAAGAAAAGGGTACAGTGTGCATTCATGTGAAATCAGCCTATGATCAGATAGCCGAACATAATCCAGTTGTCTTTAAAAGGCGATGGTCTGTTCAAACACGGACTATGATCAATACTTCACGAACTTTTATACAGCCATGGACTATCTTTGCTTCCACCAGAATATGACGAAATTTCTAATGAAAAAGTATCAAACTCTTATTCCAGTTTCCTCACTGGTATCGTATTAAAATTAGTCTCTTCAATTTTACAATACAATTTTAAATGTATCACGTCAATTTTTATCAAATCCGTGAACGCATATCAGTTTATTGGGCATTTAAAGGAAAATTGTAAACATAGGCTGTAAAAGGTGGGGCTATAATGTATGTGAGCGCTATGTTTAAGTCTCAATGAATGTGCCTTTAAGGATAAAAACTTAACCTTTTACAAACATTTGATTTTCGTATATTGCAGTTTTTATTACATCACAAAGTTCCCAATTTAGATAACCTCGAAGAAGGTGTCAAATATATTGGCTGTAAATATCTATCAAAGGCCCCACCTAACGACACCAACTTTATATAACTGAATCGATTTTCAATTTATTTTGTTTCGTGACTGGTGATATCTTGATATCATCTGAAACAACAAGATCTGTTGGAGAATGTGTGTGAAAATAGAGTGCAAAGTTATGTTGAAGTTCACACGTTTGCGTGGTGCTTCGACTTTTATTGATTACGGCATAGTTTATAGACGTTGATGACGTCAAGTTTAAACCGCATACGGAAATTACAGGAGGCAGCCAGGACAATTATATGTTATTGACCGACGGTTTCGGATGTTCGCTGACATTCAGGTGTTGGAAGCTCAATGCTAGTTTCTGAATATACCGCTGAAAGAAAACGATATCGTTTTTTTTTTTTTTTTTGCTTTATCTGGTTTTGTTCTCCCGTACTTGGGGATGGTAACATGTAGAACTATTTATTGACATAAAATAAATAGTTTGTAAGAATACAAATTGTCGAACGTTCTGCCACAATGACAGTATCTTTTAACACATTACTTCGAGTGATTGTATTACTTGTTATGTTTTTTATTTTATTCTGTTTATTTTATTATTCTCTGTGTTTAATACTTATTACACTTTTTTTTTAATTGTCATTTATTTTGTCTCAGTTTCTTGTCTCAGAATAGAGTAAGGTGACTACTTCAAAGAGGGACGAAAAATTCTTATTGACTCAATATTTCGGTTTATTATCATACCATCATCAGGAGTAAGGTAAATAAAAAAAACATTAAAACATATCAAAAATATTGAATCAATATGAATTTTTCGTCCTTCTTTGGAGTAGTCACCTTACTCTATTATGTTAAGCTTGTCATTGGAAATTCTAATAGTCTTGTCTCAGTTTTGCTAAAATTTATAATGCCTAATTTTTTTTTCTATACTCAAAATGTTATTGTCTTTGAGATATTCCAGTAAAACCAGTTTTAAGTTCACAATAAATATTTTTTGATCCATCAAGATATAGAGTTATATCTTTTTACTGGAATTAATAGCACTTTGCTGTGATGTGTCCCGTAAATACTTTAAAACAGCTACAGTACAATGACGACGTTTATGCGGGCCATTGTAAAAGGAACCTTTTAGGGGAATGCTGCTCGTAATATTGTTAATGGGAATGTGGATCACTAGGAGGATTCGATCAGTCCACATCTTCACCTGGCGTTATATATCAATGCTATATGTAAGGACTCGATCAGTATAACATGAGGTGTCGGTCCAGCTTGAGGCTGCATTACTCACGAACTATAATTAGAGGAGACTTCTGAGCATAACTCATCATGTGAAGTACATTTAATGAACCTGTTTTTGTTTCAATATAGTGTGTATATCTGTTGATATTTCGTTCTGTGTACATTTTTTATTACAGTCCATTGCGTTTGCCCTTTTCACAAATGAACATATGTGAGTGTTTATTAAGCATGCATTTACCCTTATCGAAGCAGTAAAAAGTCAGTATTGAACATCCAGGTTAGTATAGTTGTTTGCTTGTTTGTCTGATTGGGATTTAACGGCGAACTTAATGACCTTTCGCTTTTAACTCTGTCTGAATTAAATACAGTTGAAACCAGGAAGAAATCACGTAATTAATAATTTTTCTAAAATATATTAAATTAAAAATAACTGAAGGTGAGTTCTCGCCATAACGTAACGGAAAGTGGCGCGAAATAATAATCAATCAGTCTTCATTAATGGAAAACTTATTCTATTGTTACACAACATATAAACAATCAACTATGCTTGGAATACATAAAACTTTGTCACATGAATTGAATTGTTCAAGCTGGAAGTTGTATTACGTGAATCTGTATAGTTTTTGTCAAGAATGACAATACCAAGCATGTGGAAGATGAATCTATTGATGTATAATGAATGCATTTAGTCTAATCAGGTTAATGGGTATTGTTTCATGCTTCATGTATCGACGAGCCTTTTTATCCCCAAATGAGTTGGTATATTGACCAAACAATTAGGTTAATACAATAATACAATTATTATTATACAAGTAAGTCGGCGGTGATAGAGCAGATAAACTGGGTATTCGGGTAAAACTACACCTGATATGTCATGCGTACTCCAAGCCAGCTTCTCTGAATAGTTTAATTGTTTTACTGGGGTTTAGCCTCGTTCTCGATTGTCCACTTCACACTGTTCCTCACTTAAACACGATGGGTAACGGCGGGGAAACCACGTAAACTCTACACCCGAGATTGCCGGAGCCACATCGTGGGACTGGCTTATACACTCTGAATAGTGATTGCTTTATTGTGAATGGGCGTGCAAAGCTTGTATAATCAACTATTACGTTTATTCATGTACTTGTTTGTGCTTTGATGAGTCAGGTGCACGATTGGCTTTTCTCATACTTTCTCGCGTTACTTGTCCTGTACATGCAGTCAGCCAACGTGTTTTCTTTAATGTCACGTGATGGTTTGCTTAGCATAAATGATAATAAAGCCAGTAGTGCACCTTGATGGCTTTGTGGAGTTTTTTTTTTGTGAGGTTGGCTTGTTGTTTATTTCTATTACCGTGAGATGCAAGTCAAATCGAAAGAAATATAATCTTTAACGTATGAACAGTACGGTATTATATATCCACAAAACAACTAGGTTACTTGTCTGCCTGTGCTGCCCGTCTGGAACAGTTAATTGAGCCGGACCACAACTACTGTAACATATTCCTTTGGAATTGTTTAACTGTTATAACATATTTATACTTTGCTGGGCAGATTATGAATTCGTGTAACTGATATTACTGTTGCTGTTTGGTTGCGTATCTAAGCTGTATATACCGTTTAATAAATAATTACTAGCAAGTTTGACTCGTCCGGTTATTTCTTTGCCTTAGCACAATGGTGAAGTTGTTAAAGTGGTTTTGGTATAAGTCGTACAGCAGCCACCCCACAAAGCTTACAAAGCATCTGCCTGACTTGATTGGACGTGGAAATTTGAGCTTAATGGTTTTTTTCTGGGGACGACCTAATTGAATTGTGGGCTGTTCAACGAACAACGTAGACCTATCCTTCTTCCGTTAAACTCTTTTATCTATAAAAGCTGTAGTTTTCAAGTTTACAAATAAATTAAAACAACCACTAAGCATATATTGAAATTTAAACTATTCCATTGTTCCTGGGTTTGCATTTCGCTATCATAAAAAGCCAATGTAAAGAGCAAAAGTCAATTTTCTTACATTAGCCTTCGATTTGTGAAGGGTTTACATAATCGCGGCCGGTCTCACAGGGGCTCGGTACCATAGAGACAGCCTATGTATATAAAAAATATAAAGGTCAGACACACTGAGGTCGACGCAGCTTGTACCGTGTTGAAATTTGACCGATCCAAGTCCACTAATCACATAAAATAAATAAACACCACCTGTCGTACGAGACAAATAGTTCATCTTCAAATCCTTACCAAGAATTGTGACGTTAATTATCTATAATTCGCAAACTTTCCTTGCAAACACAAAACTTTAACTTGTTTCTTTAATTCAGTGTACGCGCGCTCTATGGCTTAGCTATGATTGGATATGTCGATGGTCTAGTTCAGATTGGCCAATCACAGCTAACCACATACATCGCTTATATGGTCTGAATTTGTTTTAGGCAAACAATTGGGTGTTTGCATAGGCTAACTAACATCACAATTCTGGGTTAGGATTTGAAGATGAATTATTTAGCTCACACGGACAGGTGTTATTTATTCATTTTATATGATTAAGGACTTGAATCGGTTAAGATTCACCACGGTACACGTTGGGTCGACGAACAGTGTCCACCATTCTATTATCTTTGTCTACATAGACTTCCTCTATGGTACCGAGCCCCTGTGGTAGGTCCCAAGATAACAGTTCACGGAGTAACATCAAAAAAGTAATACGTGACACAGATTTGACCATTCCACAAATTAAGAATTAAGAATTTCATTTTTTGGTATATATTTTTTTTCTCACTTCACCCAACCAACAAAACTGTAGATTGAAGCAACTGAAGGCTTATTATTTAGCCTCCCTGTCAGTCTCCATTAACGTAAAAAAACAAAATTTGGACCACTGGTAATTTGATGATACAAATTTATATCAATAATCTACCTTTTCTGTCGGCAAAAAGAAATTGTTGGTATATGTTAATAGGTTTTCATAGGCGTGTAATTTCAAGGAAAAGTCGTTCGAAATACAAAATGATGTATGTCTTTTCTATGTGTCGAGGCTGTCTTCGGTCATGTTAGTTAGTCGGGTATCATTGTCAAATTGACTGTGACCACGTTACTACTAATAGTGTGTGTTTTTTACAGTACAAATGGACCAGTATAGCTAAAGTGTATGTAAACAAGGTGTTCTCTGAGAATTTTTACTGAAATTGATAATAAACCCAACAATACCGTTTAAAACAATGCTCTAGTCTGTAATTTGTACACTTACCGAAGACAAAAGAACTATTAAAAGTCCACTTTCTGACTTATATTAAAACAGCCTTCTACAGGTAAAACGATTATTGTATGATATTAACGAGGAGTGTGTTACCAAGAACTGTATTCAAACCAGTATATTGCATAAAACGTAATACAATTAAGCATTAAAGAGATCGAGCGAATCGCCTCCCAATCTTAACTATTTATATGGTATCCCTGCAGTCATTTTTAATCAAGTTGACACACGCGGTAACACTTTGGTATAGCTCATTACACGTATATTGAGACACAGTCGATTAGATAGCGGCTGTTAATGTATTGACTGATTTGTTACAGACACTGACCTGGAGAAGACAACACGAATCGCCCGTTAGTCACAGGACACACGTCATTAACCATCGTCCTATCTAATGGGTATAGTTGAAAACGCAATATCTGGTTATGAATAAAAGATGAAATATTCTTGGAAAATGACCTTTACTGAGTAGTCAATATAAAAACAGTATTTCAAAAGATGGACAGGGAGTTAAACACAAAGCAATTAAACAAGCAACATATGTCAATTAGTTCAGTATTTTTAATTGATTCATCTCTCAGTTGGTTTCACAGCCTGGTACCGGTTGTAAAAGTACAATTTCGTGAGTAGAGCAACAAGTGTATTTGACTTATTTGTGTATTTCCTGTTTAACCATAGCTTACCAAAGCGCGGCCGGTTGGAGACATTAATTTGTTCCTATCACACGGGAGGGCGACGACTCAAGCATCTGTTATGTATTTTGACGGAGAACATCTCCAAAAGCGCCAATTATTTTATGGATTCGTTCAAAGTAATTTTGGAAAGACGCAACACATGATAAAAAATAAATAAAAAACTAATTATGTTAGATTTCGCTTACAATATCTCTTAAATGTTACGATACTTTTTCGTACATATCGAATCTTATTCAGATAATGAGCTTCATTGTAGAATATCATCAACAGAAACACAAATTATCAACCGATCGGGCAGATTCCGAGGACTGTTATATCAGCTGTTGTGTTAACTCACAACGTCAGATCGATTATCTAAGCTTTTATAGTTCACACACAGAATATACTACATACATGTACACACATATGTACAGTGCGTCAGACTCTATGGTTTGTTGTTAAATTAAGATTTCAATACTTTCTCGATTCATGTCCACATTGGTAATGTTTTCACACAGACAAAGAATATTTTTAAAAAACCCATTCATTTTGTTGGTTCCATAGTTTGATAAGATTATTGGGATTACTTATGATAAACTTTGTCAGCCAAACATAAATGCTCGCTTTTAACTTGACTGAAATGTAGGCAGGAAGGCGTAAACAAGGGTTTGAGTATATCTGTTTCATCAGTGGATGGAAGCCTCCAAGTTCGAACAAACCTATACACCTCTGCCTCCGATACTATATACGTCATTTGGTAACATACTAAACTTTATAAAAAAATCACACTAGCAAAGGAATGTCGAGTAAATATATAACCTATGAATCATTTCATGATCTAGATAAAGTCTCCGAGACAAGTTTATAAATATATCTTACTCCCGAGTTGTTATGGGTAACATCCATATATCTCAAGAGACGTTGATGGTCATGTACATGGTGCATAAGTATGTGATAAATATCCAACAAACACGGGTTTCGGTTTGTGTTAAGGATAAATCAACTTGCCATCTGTTATTTAAAAGATAAATAAATTAACAAATTGATATGTCCGCTAAATAGAATGAGAGTTACAAGCTGCCAGAGGGAAGTTTCTCCTTAACCATGCAGTAGTTACGGATGTCTCTTTCTCTTGTAGTCTTACGCCGTAATGGGTCATAAGAGAAGGTTAGACATTGTAGATACAATATTTTTATATTTCTGTATATAAAGTAGGATAGCAAACCTGATCCTGGGTTGGCCATATCAGAATACAAAAAGAATAACGGCTTTTTTTAGACTCTTTACCTGGTTCCCAACTGGAGCCTATAGTAGATACAACGTCTGAAGAGTTTAAGTCAATAACTTTCTGTTCTAGATGGTGCTGTTTGGTTTCCTCTTCAGAGTGAAGAATTCGTCTTTGGTCAATCTGCATGACTTCAAAATGATCGTCAACCGAATGATCAGTCAGAGAGAAATATTCAGCTATTGTGGATATGGCATGATACAGAACGCAAATGACTTTTGGCTTTAATCCGAAGTGGATTCTTTGTCTCGCCAACATATTGTTTCAGACAATTCTTACAACTTGAGGTATTCTACATTTCCTGATAATGAATATCTCTAGATTTTTGTCCAAACAGAGGCCAAATCTTGTATGTGAGTATCTAGCCTGCAAGTAGTCTTAATACATTTTAAGAACCTGCCTGACAATATTACAGGGCCATTTGTGGTATGTCGTAAGGGGCTGATGCTAAACGTTGGCCTTAATAATAACTGTTCCGCTGTCTGCTGGGATTTAAGTTTAAATTCAGCAGAGAAATCGCTTATAATTGTGCTTATATGGCCGTCTTTCCAAACATGAAATAAATAAACCTGTCGAAGTTCTAAACCGGAAGCACTAACAGTTTTTTTCATATATATATTATATGTGCATATATTCACCTGGACCGAGTTTCGACTTATCCGTTTATCTTTCTATTTTTTAATAATCAAGTCATTTTTACACTGTTTGTTTCAAAAATCACATGTGCAGAGGGGAGTGAAGAGGTGGAGTTCGAATCTGGGCCACAGATATATCCCTTTGCAAATACATTGTTGACCTGGGAGACTTTTGCCACCACCTTGCTCCCAAGGACTGCAGCTTGCGCCGAAGATGGATATGATCTTCTTATTGTGTATTGTATTTTTTAAAGCCCAATAATGCCTCCTTCAAACACCGTTTCTTATGTTTTTTCCTAAATATTTGAGATTTAAATCAAACAGCAATATTTAGTTGTTATTTTAGCTTGTAAACTCAGGTATGTCGGTTAAGCTTTTGTGTTCACATTAACAGCAGAAGAACACTAGTTACAAAGTTTAAATATTGAATGACTGAACTAATCGCACTGATAATAGGCACACTGTGGCGCGTACATTTGGGGTTTTTGTATCTAAATTGAAATAAATAATTCAGCGGTAAGTCCGTCATGAAAGACATAGCGTCGTGTTAGGTTTAGTGTAGGCTTTATCGTCAGGTTATGGTTTGGTTTAATATTAATCCAAATTCGAAACTTGAGTTCGCGTGTAGTATTACATACCATTCTTACATGGCTGTTTTCACTGTCTTGTAGGTCTTGTGTGTGTTTAGGTGGGGGGGGGGGGGGGGGAGTA
>JARFOD010112951.1:15036-29541 GCA_031763545.1 Mopalia muscosa
CCCCCCCCCCCCCCCAGTCACATGTACAAATGCAATGGATGCCTTCAGTCAATATAACTTGCATATCAGCCATGAAAACACGATGAAACACTAGGTATTTCTCAATGTAATTCTAGGTATTCACTGTGTTATTTTCATATAAGACGGATTCAGAGCGATCTGTGAAGGTACTGTGATTAACACCTTGGGTGAAGCTTATCCACGACTTCACAGTTTATAGAAATTTAGGACCTCTCTTCAACACAAGTTTTAAAGGTGTCCGGACATTGCCTTGAATAAGAAGAGTATGCCCAGGAATTTGCGTGCGTTTGCTTATACGGATCAGCATAGCAGAATTCCTCCAAATAGTACTGATCGAGGAATTTCGCCAAAGTTTAAATTTTTTATGAGGATTGTGACCTTTGATATATTCCTACGGTCAAATGAAGTCAAACGTACAGTGCGAGTCTCTTTTGTCGGATTCAAAGCAAACGTATAGATAGATCATCGTGTATTGTATTCAGCAAATTCGCATTTATTCTTTGGCTTGTTATTTTTTTTTTACATATTTTTGTGTACCTCATCGCTTTTCATTTCCTACTAAAACCCCCTCTGTGAAAGCTGTTTCCTTGACTCGACACCACCGCTTCAAACAACAAGAAGAAACCATTTCCGTGTGTTTTATTTATCGATTGGTCATTTCTGCTAGGTTTGGCTTATTATTTATGTTTGGGTGCCAATGAAACGAAGTTATTCTCTTCACAATACTAAATCATTTGGGTGTAACCAAATCATTATGCCCAGAATTTCTAGAACTGATTATTTCAGCTTTGGGCTATTATGTAATCAATCTATCGATACAATCTACCAATTGGACAGGCAGTCAATCGTGTTTAAAATCTTCGAATAACATGCGCTATGTTTTCTTCATCGGCGTTCACTGTCGATTTTTCTTTTTAAGAATCATCTGACTTAGTGAATCACTTGCATTGTTATTATTCACTTGTAATTATGTTTTGCTAAGAGAGAAGAAAACACGAGAACAAATATACTGGGCTTCTACCTGTACACATTTTTTTTTAAATTGGAATACTGCACTTCTTATAACACATATAATATATTTTTTTTGTATTTTATATATATTATATTTCAAATTAATGTTTGTGTCAACATTGGAATTGTGCTACCTATGTTTCATTGTTAAATGAGCCAGTAGCCATGAATTTGTAGTTAGCCTGTCTGCCTACGAATCCATCTTCCATGTACCGTCCACGGACTCAAGTCGACCATCAGATATGTCTCTGGCAATCACTGGCATGGAATTTACGAGGTTTTCCATTGTACGTTTAATCCCAATCAAACAAACAAACAACTGATTTTATAGCATCGATAATTTAGTTGAAAACCATTTTAAAACTATAAGCTTCATTTTGTTGTCGTGAAAACAGAAAACTCTCTGGCTTTATTTTGCAGTTATCTAATTCATGGGTAATATAAGTAATACTTTATATTAATTACTTACATATAACAATTTTCTAGGTCAAAGGCTGATATATGCCATACGATAGAGGCATCCAAAACTTTTCTCGACCATCGTTGACTATGTTCAAACGAAATGTATAGATCAACCGGGTACCTATTTGAGCCTTTTGCTATGTGCTAGAACCTACGGCGCATTTGTATTTGCTGCGGAAAGTTGGGTGACAGCTTCCGGCGCGAATAGCCCCATGAGGCTGCATGCGCCAACGAAACCAAACAGCTAACTGAAAGATAGTTCCCTACTGCCCTGGTGCTCTCTGAGCCGATTCCTTTCCTGATGTGGTTGTAATGCATCTTATCTTTTGTACTGCATTAAAACCCCAAATTAAAAACAGCGACTCTTTGAAATTGTGTAAGTCAAGGGTCGTACTGTGTTTTGCGGGACTTTTCTCCAGAAATATACAACGTTTTAACATAAACTTTTAAGGTATTACAGTGCATATATACTGTGTCGTTTGCAATAGTTATGTTTCTAATTTGCCTATTAAGTGAGCTATGTGTTTCACAAGTATATTTGTAGATCCGGTTTTCACGAAACTTGATATAAGCCCTTGTACATAAACATGTTTAAAAGTGCCTTGTACTTTTAAGGTTTTCTGCAGCGCACAGCGGTATTTCATTTACATTTTTGCCCTTTATTCTTATTGTTAGGATGAGCTATGTTTTAGTTCTTTGAAAGTGTTAGGGTGATTATTAAATTCTTAAGTTCCATGTAGTATTATACACATTTTGTATTTTATTTATACACCTATACACATATAGTATTATACTTCTTCTATGATAGAATAGTAAAAATGATGCAAAAATACCCGCTTTCAGTTGCCCATTAACTCCGAGAACACCACTCTGGGCAACATACAATTATTTCTACTGCACGCGGCTTCTTTATAAATACACGATGTGATACATGGTTTAGTACTGAATCAAAGCGTTCTAAAAAAATACTGCACAACTGTTTTAATCCATCTCTCACACCTATAAATGTCTACCGCAACAATGGCGTGTGTATCAGATGCAAAACCTTTAATGTGTAGACCCCGAAGCCATTAGTTAATAAGTGTCCGCAAATCAGTCAAATGTGGTCATGCAAACAACCATATGCTAGTCACCGTAAGCATGGACAGCAACCGACTTGATATAATTGACCCTTCTGAGTGATTTCCGTAAGAGAAGGCAGCTGCAAAGAAACTACCATCCGTGAGATCGGTATCTGTCATCATACGTGACGGGAGTATCCAATCGATTTCATATCCGTAAGTACATACGCGTGTGCAGACCGTAGACCGCGAAACTTGGCGATGATTCAGTGCTGGGGTGTATTGTACGGATTCAGCAGCGGCTGAAACGTGTCAGTAACGACTGCAGCATAGTTCATGCGCGTGTTGCGAAAATGAAGACTGATAAAATAAGTCTTCAATACACCTGCAATGTTAATCATTTATCAGGTAAGTTTAATTGCTACCTTCTACACAACACTAGCTGTTCATGTACATGTATTCATTTAAATATATAGTTTCTACTTTAAGTAGGCCTTCGAGTGCATAGCACAGAAAGATGTAGGCGTGTTCTTCATCCGCTGTCATTATGCACATGGTACATTTTGTATGCTATTTTAATTTTTTTTTTTTTCTTTTTGCATTTTTCAGAGCAAATGTTTGTATTAACACGAGCGTAATCTAGTACATAATGTTTTGCATACAGTTTCACTAACACTCTACATTGCTGATATACCAATATCCCAATAAGTAGTTACTTGTTAAAGCTGACAACAACGAAGAGCGTTCGCTATTGAATTATTAAATCAAGCACAGTCAGCTCTTTATAACACTATCGATAGTTCGTTGTATGTGTGTGTCCCACGCCGGCTGTCTCACTTGTAACCACGAGTTTCAAAAACGTCAGGCGTATCACATGAAATAAATGCTATCTTATGTTTACTATATAGCTGAGTGAATATGTAAATATGTTATAATATATTAATTTTAACAGTATTTTATAAATTGGTTTCTGTGTACTTGATATGTACATACGCGTTGTTATAATGCGTTATCAATCGCTTGCGAAGTGGAGCACATTGATGACTCATAAGGGCGCTAAATGGGTGTATAGGATATGTACTTATAACATGTGCGACATATGGGTCCGTGTGTTGTGGATGCTCCTTTGTTTTGCGTGGGATGTGGGTTAAAAATACATATGTTAAAACGTGATATTAAACAATATAAAAAGATGGAATCTGTCTATGAGATTCACTATAATTGTTATACGGGCTATCTAATTGTAATGGGCGTAGATTTCAGTTGTTTTGGACCGCCTGTCACAGACGCCTTAAACCCACTTGTAAAGAAAACCGCCTAACAGTTTAGTATACATTATAGGGAGATATACGCTACAGTCATACTCGCTGACTAGACGCTACAGTCATACTCGCTGACTAGACATCATCCTGTTTTAAACACTCTGTTACGTTATAACTATACTTTTATATAGGTTTGTGGTATAGATAATTTTTTGTGTGGAGAAAAAATATAGAAGGAAGCACGCATCAATGGCGATAATATATTGAGTTAATATGAAACAAATCTGTGTATGATAGGAAGTCGTCTACCTTCTTTAGTGTCATTTAACATCCATACGTGTTTTTTTATTGTTTGCACTTAAACGATATAAAAAGAGCAGTTTTCGTTTAATATCGCTTTCAATAAGTCTATGTGAAACGAAATTGTGTTAAATCAATCGTCAAGTAGCTGGGAATTCTTAAAGAGCTTTTTTTTTTTATTTTAACAAAGGGCATTGTGCAGTCGAACAAAAACGTATTTTGTGAAAGCTTCAGGAAGGAAACCCTCACAAACAATACACGGATTTACAGTTTGCTATATATGGAGTTCTCTGTGTTCCAAACGGAAGTTGCCTCGCTTTGAGCTTGATCCAACTGACCATATATGCTAAGCATTTTGCCGTATATGGTGTTTGAGTTCTAAACGGAAGTCAGCGGCGTTTATTATCCAAACTGTAATTTTGTGTATTGCTCTTCACTTTGTCACATTTACCGAGACAGTGTCCTGATTGGCAGGTTGGTGATCGTATTTTAAACTACACAATAAGATGGCGTAATTACTTGTTCCCTCTGGCTAAGAGCATTTTTTTGTTTGTTTTTTTTTTTTGTTGTTGCTATTTTTAATTTTTTTTGACTAGGTAGAAAAGCTATTTATGCAGTACTGTATGAGATTACTTTCAAACAGGATCAAAACGCCTAAAAATTTTCTTCATATTAGTGAAATATCTTATACACGGCGTAAAACACCAATTAATTAGCTACTAGCAATAAATGCAGTGTCTCGCACATGATTCCTGTATGCAATGGGCAACATTTCTCAAACATTCTGTTTGTTTACTTAAGACGACAAACAATTTGACAAATCAAAGTTAGCGATTGCTTTACGATGTTTCAACAAGACTTAATACACGAGAGAAACAGTTTGTGTAGACGTCTTTCGTCATTACCATACACATATTTCTGAGCATAGATCCGACTTAACACGTCATTAAATGCCAGCTTAGAGTTTATAACATGACACGTCCAACACGGTATGCTATTGTCTTCATCATGCGATTTCTAGTGATTACTGTTAACACCGAAGTTTATGAAGACCACAATGTAACACCATGCAGAATGAAATTACAAAGATAGAAGTCTAAATTAATTTCCACCTGGGACAAACACCATTACATTCAGTAAACATAAAAAATATTCGTCTTTTTGAATTTTTAACGAAATTGTAGTCTGCATATGCGAATGCATTTTTAATATTTTCGTCCATGTGTACTAATAGTGCGGAAAATCAGGTTTCCCAGGTTTCCTTTGAGGTGAAAAAACCTTGAGTACGACGTTAAATCTCAATTAAACCCAGTCACGTGGGACCCATATGGGTAATGCATGGGCATTGGTGGGGCTGGTGGTCATGGGTAAAAGGTATGGTAATTTGTGGGCTTTACGTGGGACCCACATCGGCTGCCCATGAACAAATTATCATTTGTTTTTCATTGTAAAATATAAACACAATAAAACGTGTAAATTAGTACGAAAAGATACTGAATTTACCGTGGGCCAGAGATTACGCTTGCCCAATCTCGAGAAAACGCACGTGACTCGCGTTATTTTCGTTTGAGCGGTACGATCAAGATTTACTGCATGCCTTAGTTAAGAAAGTGTTCCGTATTAGCTACGGTAGCCTAGATTGCGATTCTATAAAATCTAAAAAAAACACACCCACGGCGGCCCCATGGACAAATCCATGTGGGTCCCACATAATAGCCCATATGGATCCCATCAATCAGTGTTGGCTGGGAAGAATCAAACAAATGCAGGCTATACGGTAAACCATCCAGCATATGAATTCTGGAGAATTTTCAATAAATACATATAGTATGAAAAAGTTTTTGTGTGAAGAAGAGGTGTCAACCCTATGTCAGATCATTTTTTTTCTTTCTCAACACCATTTTCTTGCAGGAGCTTCCATTTCAGAAAGCAGAATCCCACCAAGGTGTGAAAATTGCCGAAATTAGACGTCTCTCTGACCATTACCCGAAAGATATTTTATATAGCTTCGTCGATAATGTAAATGGCACGCCATGCAATGAATCTTCTGACTTCAGACAATGGCGCGGTGCCGTGAAGCGATATCGATAAACCAATATGATGGAAATGTCGTGTCAAAATTGTTGGTAAAATCTAATCAAGCTTCAGACAACCTTAATTATTGAACATCTGAACAGGCTGTGAGAGACGCTATCAGCATCACCTTGCGCTGGTGTAGCAGATCTTTCTATAAGTGACTCTTACGTGTACGTTACAAATTCTATATCTCAATCATCGGAATATATCTTAGTACCTGGTTAGGTTGCGATGGTTTAAATATTGAGAGAAACATTCATACTCCATGCTTGCAAATTAGCGTAAAGCGTAAAGGCATTCATGGTGCGATATAATCATGGTGCGATATAGGCGATTTGGTATGATAAACAGCATACAGGAAGCGTTTGGGTTCAAAATCATGGCGTCATAACGACGGCGTCATCAGGACACTCGAAGATAGCAAAATATGTTTTGACGTCATCTCAAGTGAGTCCAATATGAAATGAGTCCACGTTGGGTTGAAAGTCCATATTGTATTGGACGAGCCGGCTAAGGCTTCGAGTCCAATACGGACTTCCAACCCGACGTGAAAGAGTACGATGAAACTCATATTGGATTCACTTGTGTATAACATGACTTTTTTTCCGATCCAACATGGCCTTCGATAAAATCCCATATGGTATTCTATTGTATCGTCACGTGGTACAAACGGAGTATGGGTATAATATTCTGTAAATGCCTCTGTTTGTTGGAAAATCAAGACAAACACCTCACACAAACAGCACAGCTTTAAACGGATTCCCCGCAATCTTCATGTTAATAGCTCTGGTCAAAGATTCAGCGCAAATAAAGCAGCAGTTAAAAAGAAATCATTAAATAATGCTGTAGAAACAGGCTCGCTTGTACAGCCTTGTCGAACTTAGTTGTCTTAAAAACAGTATTATTGCTATACTGTAAATGATTTATACTTCGTTGACAAGAATGTATACTAGCTCATTCTTCGACGAAAAAATAGTTTTCTATTTAGGTCTCAACAGGTACATGATTGTGGCTCAGTGTTAATGCATGTAGAGTTATTAGTCTCCCGTAAGAGTCGATAATGATTTGGGTGGTAACCCATCAAAGACAGAACCAACATATGTATTGGCACTGCTACAGACAGCTGCTCTCGCGTTACAGTATCTGCCTTCATCCTCCGGCAATTCATTAACCCAAGACAGTATATATTGTCTATGGCTGCTCCCCCTTTATCCGCGAAAGGACGTGTAATCATACAAGATCATTTGTACCCTGGACAATACAAACTTCAGATCGATGTCTTGCCATCCAGCTAACCAGTTTGGTTACATCGATAATGCCAACGGCCGGAGAACCGATATTCTTAATTCCTACAAATATGACCGTGGGTTCGAATTCGACATGCATTGTGCATGTACTTGCGCAAATTACCGGATACGTCTACCCCGTTACCGGGTAATTGCTCACCAGTAAAGTAGACGTCTACCCCGTGACCGGCTCTGTTGGATACAATTGCACAAAACAAGCACTGTGTGTTTGTAAAGTGAACATCATGATTTGTACTTATATTATTAAATATTAATGTAATCAGTTCTTTAAAATGTGTAGTATAGTTTAACAGCAGTGATAATAAAGCGGTTACATTGAGATTAGCCGAAATAAAGCTGGGCATCGCGTTGGCCTGACCTGCTTATAATGATGTTAATTTATATCATGAGGGAAAAATTGAGAAAATCACTGACACTTATCAATGTTTTTACAGTTGTACATTTCCCAAGGCTCTGTCCATATGCTATATATCTAGTCATTCTAATGTATTTACTTATTTATTATTATGTTTTCAAAAATAGTTATTTCATACATATGATATTGCCCTCATTCTGACTCCGCAGCCTTCTTTACCATGCGGTTACACTACATCATAGGGACAGATTCAGGAATATTTATTTGATTGTTTTTCTTATGTCGTATTCAAATGTATTTCACTGATATGAATACGGATTGTTAATTCTTACTCTGCTTTGTTTTAATACCTTAAACAACCGAGATGAAACCCCGAAAAAAACATTCCAAGGTAGCAGGAGTCCCACTATTTCAGACGATGGCTATTTTTGTGTAAATCCACTAAATTCGAAAAAACTGATTCTTGATGTATGACAAATACTGAATTACCGACCTGCCACAGACTTTTCTCATATATTTTGTCAAATTCTCATAAAGTGAACAATTCTCATAAATGTTGTCGTAGTCAATAGTATTTCAACCCTTTCGCAAATGCGTTAACTGTTTCGTAAATAGGATTTCTGTTATCAGCTGTATGTACTCCGGCCTATCGATTTCCTGCTAACCTGTCTTTTAAGATGTTATGAAAAGCGCAATTATAAGGACATGACAGTATGCGTTGATAAAAAAGGTTGCATATGAATGTTTTCAAGAATTGTTAGAATTTTGTCTTCGATTACCGATTTAGACACGTTTCAAATTGAGAATCCAATGATTCTGCCAGGAGTCAAGAATTCGATTCCCATGTATCAACAAGCTATCTCCCGCCGAGTGAATAACTCGTGTACCTTCCAGCCATGGCAGTCAGACTGATTTGCCATGTTTAATTTTGAATTGGTTGGTGATAATAAGGTTACAATTCCAACCCACCTTTTTTAAAGGAAAACTTCAGTAAAGCTGCGCTGAAAAGAGCAAGCCAATAACTTAGTGTTCTTCGCAAGAAATGTCAATAAAAATTATATTTTAGATAGCATTTAGCATATAAACATGATGGAGCGAGCCTATCTTGGAATATGTTATAAATTAAGAGCCACAATTCTTTAAAATGAGGTTGAACAAATTGCTGCACTCTATTTGGTGCTTACACTGCCCAATGAAAGTGAAATGTTTGCTCTGCCCTTCGATTTTTGATATAGGAGCGTCAGTCCATTTTTATTGAATGACTTGTAAGTCGCAACGCATTTTAAAAATTTCTTATCAGATGTCTCTTTTCTTGATTTCAGGATGAATCTCCATGTGCTGTTAAGGATAGGACTAAGTATTGTCTTCACTCAGCAGAATCGCTCACACGATATTCATCACTGCCTTTTAAAAATACCCAATGTCAACGTCCGTAAATGTTTGGCCTACCCGTGAGAGTCAGCATAGAGGAGAGTCGTTGTCAACACATTTTGGAAGTACTCTGTGTTAAGTGTTACCATGGAAACCCGAGCATCTCTTGTTTCAGAAAAGAAGCGTAAAAAGCGTGAGAAACAGGTCCGTGAACACATAATAACACTGGTTAAGTATCTGGACACAGTGATCCACGACATAAAGTATGTTGTTGGCGACTTACAAATTCTTCTCGAACAAATCGATCTGGTGTCTAGACAGCTAGACCAGTCCACACAGCCCGCATCTCTGGGCGATGGAACATTAGGCAGTAGCGAGGAACATGCAAGGTGCGTCTGTTCCCAATCGCAAGTGCCTGGTAAGCTATTAAACCCTCTTTTGGCTAGAGCGAAGAGAGTTAGCTCAGGATCGAAGAAAATCAAGCGTTCAAACAAGCCGAGGAGATTGATTCATGAGGACAGCAGTAGCGCAAGTTCATTAGGTTCATGGGACAGACAAGGAAACAATGATAATGTCATGGATTCGGATACAGTCTCAGTGGAATTGAATGCCATGTGGGACAATGCTTTCGATAATGAACTCTTGGCAACTAGCTGGACAGATCAAACGAACGGAAGTTTTGATTACCTTGTCGACGACCCAGAAGCCCAATGTAGCGAAACAGAGCAGGATGCATTAAGAAAGCGATCTTCTTGGTTCAGTGGCACTAAGCTAGAACAGTCTCTTACATCTGGTATCGAAATGCTCTCATTTACCGATGACAGCGAGGAAGAGTTTCTGTCGTCTGCTCTTCCAATTTTCAAAGACAATTATCGAAATGTTTCTAAAGAGAAAGTGTTTAATGTTGACCCTTATCATGTGTGCTGTAAAGACGTTATTCCGCTTGGCTCTGATCATGGGTACTGTGGCGTTTACGAAGCTATATTAGACGCTTCTTTAGAATCTTATTCTTGTATGGTGCAAAGTGAAAGTTTTGGGAGTGATGTACCACTGTTTTGGGGTGAGCACGACATGGAAGACGAGACTACAGTAACTTATGAACCAACGTACGATACTCAACTCAATACATGGACAGCCTACACTATGGTGGCCTTGGATTCGCCTCATACATCTGAGGAGGAACTCTCCGAGACAGTGCTGGATATCCTAAATGATAACATTCCATCGACAGCTCCGTTAGACAACATGAACAAGATTTACACGAACACTGAGACAATACGTACAGAACATGGTACAGGCCATATAGCCCATAACACAGACGACCAGATATCGACAAACACATACATCATTAGTTGCTAGCTCCTGAGACCGGACTATTCCTGGATATCATACATTAATAAAGAGGTAATACACTATTCACTCATCGTTTACCTTTGTTAACACATTTACAATAAAGGGATTGTTCAGATTTTCTGTATATCTACAAGTGATTTATTTTGGGATGTTAGAAAGTAGACATTAGCATGAGTGTGGGTAATAGTTACCGCTGCCTAGAAAACGGTCATTTTCACTCATTAGATTTGCGCCATTTATTCAAATTACTCAGTTAATATATTAGAATAGACTGTGACAACTTCCAAAACGGACTAAAAAAAGCTCTACGAATTCTTCAACCGAATAAAATTAATTTGGCTACTGCATCAAATGTTTGCTACAGTGAGGATCAGACATGACATGACATGAAAAGATACTGCCATGGAGGTAGGCCAGCGAAGGTTTTAGTCACACGGACTATATATACAATATACCGTTGTTTGTGCAAAAGGCCATTTGCCTGAATGTTGTATGTGTCGGGCATCTGATACTTGAGATCTGGTGCCTTGCCATGAGTTTCAACGCGGATTACCACAACATAACTAAAACACTTTATGATTGAAACGCTACTTAAAAGTGGGATGACATAAACTGTAAATTTCTATGTAACAACATCTTAAATTTTGTTTTATAAAATATCACGTTTATATGCGCCAGAGCTATTGAAGATACACACATTAAAGCATTGTCTTCTATCATAAGTAGCAAGTGGTTATATACATTTGCAGTTTAACGAAAACACTATTTAGAAATAATACACATAATAACAAGACAGTTAAATCTTAGTTGTTGTCTATCGTTGGAAACTTTAATTACTATTATATTATACAGTTATGGCCGTTTGATGAGGTGTACATTCCCCCTGTCTGTCTACTGAACACAGAATAGACAAGATTAAAGGACTAGTAGCCGACATCTTTGAATTCGATATTCATCTCCAGAGAGAGAAGGAAATATCATTCGGTTACTGGATAAGTTTTATTTAGCAAAATCGTCTTTGCGTGTACCGTACAATCATGTGTTGACTTTAAGCCAGTGTGTGATATAATAAATAATTCTATGATATTTCAGCAGGATACTCATTTAAACCTCCCAGTTGTAACACGCTGTAAATGTTTTCTTGTATATTCATAAATCTTACAACGAAGAGCTACTGAAATTTGCAGCGGATATTAAGTAGTGGCAGAGCGGCTACTATTTGCATTTATACAGACTACGGTTTGTATTTAAAAAGTATAACCATGTTGTATTTGGAACAAAGTCACCATGTAAGAGAACTGGTTAGTTGACGCCGTGACAAGGGCAGTTACTAGGCCTACATATAAGTTATAAGGAGCTTACACAAAATAGATAACTTTCCATCCGATATCCCTCCTTTGGGATAACTCCCCTACATTTGCTATTTAAAAAAGTACCTCAATGTGGGTCATATATTCTTTGGAGGAATACGGCAAATGCATAGATGTCCTTGGTGGGTAGGCATCTAAATGTAAAATGCCTCGGGGATAGATGCCGGGGGGAGAGGGAGGGGAGGTTGAGAGATTTGAATGACGGGAGTTGCTGATAGTACCATGTGTGGTATTATATCTATAGATTTAATGTAATATGACTATAGCCAGAGCTGATATCAGGCTAATCATATATGCATCTCATCTAGTAAGGTAATATAATATAAACGTTTAAAGACCTATTCCAATGCCATGCATACATAATGATTTGTCACAGCTTCGTATCCACTAGTGACCACGTGTATACTTTTCGATCATACGCGGAATAAAAAAAGAATTTCTGAGTGGTAAGATAATGTATTATATCAATTTTTAGAGAACAAATCAAGGATTAGGTCTCCGTCTATTCAACCAATGCCAGGAATTGGGTATTCTATATTCTGCGGACAGAAGCTTTTGCATTTACTGAAAAGTTTCTTTGTTTTCATAAAAAAGGGAAGAGTTTTGCGCACAGATTTAAAGTCGGCTGCTCTTCTCCCCACATCCGCAAAATCGACTATTTTTTTTCCTTCATTCCAACAGAAATGTCATGCACTGATATAAACACAACAGTTGAAATAACAAGCTTGGTTCCAAAAACAGATGCAAACAGCTGTGCAATATTTGTTTGTGCGGTTGACAGACCTAAAATAAAGTGTACCGAAGTGAACTTATGGTGTGCGGCGAAGAAATGGATTTTTATCAGTGTATAAGCTTTTTCTTACATTATCAGACCCACATTAGTTCTCATATCGTCAACCTAATAAAATAAGTGCCTAAGTCATATTTACCCCCTTGGGCTCAAAATGAACCAAATTTGTTATCGCTGGGAGTAGCCAAACTGTATTTTGTTGAAAAAAGATTTCGAAATTCTAATTACGAGCAGTAAAAATTGGCGCGTATAATTTAGTTTTCCCTTGTTCATATCCAAGCGGCAAAACTTCATTTGCCTATTTCTTATCGTTCAGTATTAAGCAGACCCTACATTTGCCATGGCGTATTTTTACAAAAAAACTATTCATGTTAGAAACTTCAAATTTGTACCATTATAAAGAGAACAAGTGGATCTAGTAAAAGTAAGAGATTGAAAAAATGAGGCACTATTTACTAGTTCAAGGAGTATTTTACTATGTGAACTAATATATTGAGTCTTATCATTATTGGACTTCGAGAAATAAATTTAGAAAAATGCAGTCTATTCTTCTGTTGACATTTACTAATTTTGCAATGTTTTTAGGAATGATAATCGGTGTTCTGAAAATAAACCAAGGGATCCTGCATTTATCTTACTAAAGGTGTCTCTCGTGATGTACAGCTGATTTAGGCAAAAATATTAAATCGGTCCAAAATTATGATATGGTTTAATAACTGACTACACGTGTTCAACAACCGCTTCAGATACATGTTTCATCTAAAGAGTTATCACAGGGAGGCTACATACATACATAGTAATCACCAATGAAAATCGCAATGGAAATGGTATCCTATTGTAGTGTTGTGAAGTGTGGTATATAAGCAATATGGCGTGTCAACTGCACCATACAATGACAAGTTATAAGTGGCTCTCTGGAGAGTTTAAGATAAACTTCTGTAAAGTAAACACTGTTCAAACACAAACTGAATAAAACCCGTTTAACGGGACAATTGTTTAAAATAAGTAATATTGTTATTATTCTCTTGACAAAACGCTGTTTCTTGCAAAATTGTAGATGTTTTCTGTGCTCAAAGATGGGATCGATACCTGCGCTGATGGGTTAAGAACGCCTTTTAGCCAATGAACCAAGTCAAGCGGAAGTTATTCGGAAGTATTGATAGAGCAGATTCAGAAATATAGTCTGTGCGGATCTAAACACGCTCCAAGCCATGGCTATATGGAGCATAAGCATTAGAAGAATTAAGTAATGAATCGGATTAATTACTGGCATGTTTCAAATTCTGTCATACGTTTATATTGACAGCAGATACGAACAGGAGCTCAGTCCTAAAACATGGTGTAGCTAGATAATTCTATAATTAAAAACAGATTCTTGTTGGGGAAGATGTTGCAAACTGAGTTTACCTGAATTAGAATCATTTTAATCTAAGAAAGTGTTATCCCAAAATATTGTTTGTGTCGTTATAAAGTACCATTATAAAGAGAACAAGTGGATCTAGTAAAAGTAAGAGTTAGAAAAAATGAGGCACTATTAACTAGTTCAAGGAGTATTTTACTATGTGAACTAATATATTGAGTCTTATCATTATTGGTCTTCGAAAAAGAAACTTTCTATAATTAAAAACAGATTCTAGTTCGGAAGATGTTGCAAACTGAGTTTACCTGAATTACAATCAGTTTAATCTCAGAAAGTGTTATCCCAAAATATTGTTTGTGTCGTTATAAAGTACCATTATAAAGAGAACAAGTGGATCTAGTAAAAG
>JARFOD010112952.1:0-15259 GCA_031763545.1 Mopalia muscosa
CTCACTCACTCACTCACTCACTCACTCACTCACTCACTCACTCACTCACTCACTCACTCACTCACTCACTCACTCAACAAACCAACCAACTAACCGACCAACCAACTACCGACCAACCAACCAACCAGGCAGCCAGTCAACCAACCAACACGATCCAAGTACATTTCAAACTGGCTCCCTATTATATATCACTAATTAGCTCATCAGGTTAGGCTCAAGAATAAATAGGGGTATCCTAGAACCTACCCTGTTCAATAGCCAGACACCCAGGTCTTCCACCAATAAACCATACACAGCAAAGACGACAATAATCAGCTTGGTGAGAGCAACTAGTTAGAGCAATATGGAACAATCTAGCTACTCTCCTCCACCTGATAATCACATAATAAGAACAAGCATGTAGCAAAAAAAACCAAAAACAAATCTATACATTTTGTTCTCAAGGGAGTTACTCACCACAAGTGTAATTGGCCATATGTTCTTTTGTGTAAAACACTGTCAATGGACGCGATGTGGTTTATTCTGGACGGAATGTATCATGCTATATGATATTATAGGCAGTAAAACTCAGTACTGTATAGGATACTGCAATGTGTTTAGTGAACTGCAGTTTGAGCAGTTTTCGTGTCGCCTGGCATGAAATCATATAACTTAGCTGTTAAACACATGACCACTATTGACCAAACAATTACAATCGCCTTGATGTGGAAAGGATTTGATTCCAAATATTAAACCCTACGCAAAAACAAGAGAATCAAAAATTCTAAACTTAATAATCTGGGATTAATATGTGGGACATTTGTATATTCAAATTCGGTTTCAAATATTCTATATTTAAACTCGTTTGTTCCATAGGAAAAACCTATTTTCATGGACGTCAAGGGATATCATTGTTTAAGGCATACTATGTGTATCTAAAAGCTTGATTACTCTGTTTTCGCGAGACTTGTAAAATCTTTTAAAATGTTTTGTCGAATTATCAATTGTTTTCTTGCAAAGTGATTAAAATTGGTCTTTAAGTTAACAATTAACTACAACAGCACAGATGAGAAAGATTATTTGTTGTATATTTGTTTTGCTTATCACAATTCGCCTCCCTTGTTCTGTAATGCCTACGGATATATAGCGCACCAGCTGCTTAATACAGGGACAACATTTCTCTTGACAATGAGCAACATGAGAATTTCTCATAAATAAAAATACACAGTATAGTAACAACTCCGAAGAAAAATAAAGAATTCATTTCGACTAAAAATGGATTAATTATCTATCTTTCGGAGTTGTTATTATACTTGACTATGTTTAACTCATCAATGGTCGTCACAATAAATACACAGCTCGAAGCTTTTACATACAGGGGCAAATATTGCTATTGATATATCCTCAATGATCAGCGGCCATTTATATTTACAAATCTTTTTGTTTTAATGTGAAGGAAATCAATTAAAGTCAAGTAGGCGGTTCACACTGAATTTGTTTCTGTTGAAGTAAAGGCCGCGACCGTTTTACTGGCTGTCTGGAAAACAAATAAGTCTGGAACTAATTAAAATGTCTATGAAGATTTACACTTGCAACGGCTAAGAGAGGAGTATGATTGAATGTAAACCAATAAAGCCCTATTATGATAGTCTTCGGGAAACATGCCGTGTTTTGTCAGCGACTATAACGAAGGATTTAAATATTTATAGCCGTTGATAAGTTGGCATATTCTCAGTATGGGTCGTCATAAAAAGTACATGTGCAAATCGGATTAAAGGCAAATTCACTGTGAACTAAGCTTAATGTTGTAACCGTTACAATCCACAGTTTTTGTGTTTTGGCTATACATTTTCTGTTTATGGTTCAAAACCATTAGGAAAAGAAAGCTGTTTGCTAGTAAATTACAAGCCAAACTTTCATTACACTTAACTTTGATGTATATTTTATTATTGACAAGCAAAGTGGATCCGCAGGCTATAAAATAACAATCTACATAAGCCTAAAAGCCTATTCAGTTCAAAGCCGATGCAAATAAACCGGGTAACCATGATAAAATTAACAGCCACAGCAATGCATGGCAAACAGATCCGAATAACCTCTCTTTAAGTTGTATAAACGTTTTCGCCTCTTCCTTGTATAGAATTTGTGTGCCACCGGTTGTCTCCCTTCCTCCATGAGTTCTCTGTAGAAAATGTACAAGGCCCTTATGCGTCACTGGTCCGCTCTTTACAAATGTCTCAATTGAAAAAATATAATTATGTTATTATTATATCTATTGTACTGGTCAACGATTTACATAATTTAAAAATTTATGACTGCCAACAATTAAAAGATTTACTATTTTCTATATAGGAGGTGTAGTCGGCCTTTGAAATCAGGACGGTATTTTCTTCTTTGTCCTATGGACATATTCCCTTATGGAAACAATTATTGTGCACCGCCCCCTCAATCACTATATTGTTTTTAAAACACATACAACATTAAAGTCAACGTGTCATCAAGTATACATGAAACAATTAACTGGTTATTTTCAATAGCAACATATTAGTATTTTGTGATCATGTCGCAACTATCTGAACCGGGATATAGATAAAGAAAAACCAGCCCACTCCCCCAAAAAAGAGAGAGAAAAAAAGAAGAAAAACACAAAAGAATGCCTGTACTGCTCAAAAGTGAAGGGGCTCAGTCCACACCGTAGAAAAGGTGAGGGGACTCGAGCCCGGGCATCCTGCTACCGCTGCCCATGTTAGCATGTGTAAGAATCTAACAAAAATGGCTTGTTCTGTGAATAGACCATCCACTGCACATATGTGGTAGACCTCTTAAGTTTCTAATCCGCGGACGGTTTAAGAATCAAATCGCTCCGTGTAACCTCAATGTACACATTTGTCAGTACATTCGATAGATTAAACATAAAGCCATAATTTTCACGAAAATCACTGAACGTAAATTAAAGTAGTCCGGTCCGCATGATGTCAGATGGCAAACATAAAAAAAAAACGTACGCACGGCAATTTCTCATCGATTCTAACACGGCACTTGGTCTCTCCGAGGTGGTATCTTTTATGGATGATCCGGAGTAGTTGCGACATGGATTGTTAATCAATTATAATAGCCGACAGAAAATTGTCGAGATGACGTCTCGTTATATCCGGGCATTCTAAAGTAGAGATCATGTCATTCTCTCTTTCGTTGAGCCTCTTAGACACTGACTGTACATTTAAGTTCAGATAAACGTTGTGTTTAGCGAATCAAGACACCTCATTGTTAACGGATTACTCCGTTATTAATGAAATATAAGAAAGTTTGGATTAACTGAGTGACACAATACGATATTTAAAGCGCTATTTTGTGTCGTTGATCATTTTAAGCCTTCATGTTAACTAGCTTATTCTTGAGTTTAATATTACACATCATTTCCGTTAAGCAGTGCTGCTTTTCAAAGCTCTGAGAGCCGCGGCCGTGGGTTACAATGTGTACTTACTAATCCTACTTTCACGAGTCCTGTCCCCACTACGCCGTTCAGTATGTATACAAGCACAGTTATAATTGGTCAACCCGTCGTCATATCAGTCAAATAATTTTTAGAACGATATAGAATGAAAAATTAAACCTTAATCTGTTTTTTGTTTTAACTATTTCTTGGTTTTGGATCATTAAAGTGGCATATTCTGTATTCGTGTTAGTTTAAAATGTACTGAACATCAGTTCTATATATATAACCCTGACGATGGTTTAATAAACCGATATATAGAAACTTTAACATGCGTAACAATGTTTAACATGCAAAATTATAAAGCAGTGAATGAAATGTCTACTTCAGTATGTGGCTCTTTTCCCCATTGTTTAAGTCCTCATGAAAAACCATTTAATCGCATTATTGATTCAAAGAAAGAATGAATAAGCCTTGATCCACAGGCTCTGCGGCTTGTCTATGTCATACAGGTTTACTGTCTTCATTTTGTCTTTCTTGGGATTGTGTGTTTGGGATAAATAGCTGGACATAATCAACATGTCGTCTTTGTATAATAGCAATTAAACTCGATTAAAACAGAAAGAAAGTTGAACATGAAGAGGAATGTCAACATCTTAGCGAATATTATCTGGTATTAATTTTAACCTTTGTTTCACTTTCTTGAAAATAAACCTCACGTGGGTTATAAGAATTAAGTCATATTTGGTTAATACAAAGTTATTGATGTTTTTCTGCTAGCAACCTCGCCCACTCATCACCGTCTTTGTGAAACATATGGACGTTTCTACCCCAGGGAACTATGCTCAATATACCACTAAATAAACACGGGGGTTTATAATTTAATAATGAAAATATTCTATTCTCAGAGAAAATAGAATCAAGAGGTATAAGTCGTGGAGTTAAGAGTATGGTTATGAACTAGACACGGGTTGGTTTTGATCCTATTACGATAGGTAACTATGTAACTGTCGTTTGAGTAATAAACCTATTACGTTAATGGTTTCATTTGACGACACAAAGGACCCGCGGGCCGCTAAAGTCGGCTTTGCTGTATAAATGTCAAACGGCGAAAATAAGATAAGCTGACCCAGCCAGCATCCAGTTGGTTCAACGGTTTGCCTTTTAAACGTGGTCTTATTTTAATCAATCTTTATGCCAATTCAACACTTCTCTATGTCTATTTTTAAGACGGTTGTCATGTGGTATTAATACAGCTGAATACATGCATGCTCAACTTTATTGTGATCATTCTATCGCCATCACTTTACCATTTTGCAGTGAAAAATAAACCAATATTACTATCAAATATCAGACCACTTATATTTCAAACGAAAACTATTTCTCCGTTGCCTAATAAATTGTCGCGTTGCAGTGTATGGTTTAGGACTAGTGTTTTCTTTGGTAAAACTCCATACACCTTATCGTTACACCCGAGATTTAATGAATTAATTAGTGATCTCCTAAAGAAAAGAGAAACCAAGGAAATTTTTATTTGGTCGTAATTTAAATGCCAGTTTGCAGATATGTTTAAGGAACGTTCGCTACTCGCAGCACGTATAAAGACGGCTGCGAATTTACATACAGTCAGCGAATAATCTTTCCACTCCAGTCACCAGGCTGACGTCCATTTCATTGACAGGTTTCTCGTAAGCACAGATCTCCTTGACAGGCTCTCATAAGGCCATATTCTTTCTAATACCGGGTTCCTGGAATAAGCCACGCATAGATGACTCTCAACCATATGTCAGCAGTTTTAAAGGAAGTGAAATTCCGATCATATGGAATATTTTACCTGCGTCATCCTAATATTTTACTGTGTATCATTTCAGTCGGAGACTTTTTCTGATCATAGCCGAACCATTCTTTGTATTTTTGCTTGATTGGTGTTAAACGTCGTACTCAAGGGTATTTCACTTATACGACGACGGACAGTTCACTTCTTTAATACTGTTTCTAGCCTAATTACAATGGGAAAACGAGAGGAAACCTTGTAAAAACTATCCCGCGATTGCCGAAGCCACATCGTGTGATGCACTCATATCCTTAGAGTGGACAAAAGGTCTCGATCCTTTGAACGGTACATCGAAGTAGGATACATGTCGGTCTGCAATATAGTATACTAATTATTTGTCTTTTCCCGGATTTCAGTACCAGTATATCCAAAAATCATTGCATTAAACACACCTTAGTATCAGCTAAAATAAAAGAATCTTTAAACAATGGATGTCGAAAATTTATCCCATTGATCTCAATCCTGATTGTGTTTGTTTAATTTTGAGTTTTAGGCGTTCTTGAAGCTAATTTAACTACTAATACGACGTGTGCCAGCCCGATGACAGAACGAAACAGGGTATTTCACTTATATGACGACGTGCCAGCCCAATGGGTGAAAAAACCACCCTCGACAGCACTGCCAACAAACAAAGACAGGACGGGACAAATACAGGACGACAACAACAGGACGCAATAGAGACACCACAAACAGATCGGCTTCCTGTTCCCCTTTAGCTCTGAGACCACCAGGGCAGCATGAAGCTTCCTCCAACTTCCCGCGAGGATTGTTTAGAAAAGAGGACGGTTCTATATTGACCATAAGGGTGAAATCGGTTCCTTGATATAAGAAGAAATAGATAAATTCTTGGAACATATTCTCATGGGGTTCCATACAGAGCCATAAAGGGTTTCAACAGAGCCATGACTGAAGAACCTTAAAGGGTTTCATTAGAGCCATATTTGTCTAAGAATGCAGTTCAACTTAATTTTTTCTCGGGTTGTGCATAATATTAAACCCATCTAATAATTTGGACAAACGGTTTTGGCATTTAATTTTTATTGTTGGATTACTGACAATCTCCGCGTTTCATGCTTCAATATAGCTATGAATAAAGGGGTATATGTGCTACACGATAAATGGGGCTTAAGGAATACAATAATGGCGAATTGGTCGGCCTTGGTTTGACCAGAGACAGACATATTTCACAAATGATGATATCGGCACTAGTAGTAAATATCACCTGACTTAAAGTATGTACTACAACAGACCCCACTGGAGATATCAAAATAGTCTTTGATTTAATTATTTTTAATTATTCCTCAGTGGATTCCTAATAGTGTAGCATTAAATTAGTACAATGTGTCCGGAGAATGGAATGGTTTTCCAAACGAAAACACTGACGTCAATAACACTTTATCGTTCCACTTGGATTCATTAAATGAAATCTTACAAAACAGCCTCGCGAGAACGCACCTTCTTTGTGCATGTATATAAAACATTGCTTTGCTTTGGAAAATCTTGAAAATGAGTTTAGCTCTGGAATCACAGCTGAACAAGGACAGTCCTAGTCAAAATGTAGACGGCCAGTAATCTTTCCTCTTGAGTTACTTAAACGATTTCCTGTTCATTCAAAGACTACTCCCTCTGAAGACCACTGGAGATGTCATCGTTAGTTCCTTGAGCTTTTCGGAGACAGAACATTCATTTGCTTCAGGGTAGTTGACCATTGGGGAAGGGATGAAGCGGAGGGGGGAGGGGGGGGGGGGTGTAGGGGAAGGAGATGGACGTAGGGGAGGTGTGTAGGGAGGGGAAGGCTATCCTCACACCGATATATAATATGTATTGAGACTGATAACAGCTACTCTTCTTATATAATGTAATTGAATAATAAAGCTGACTGAGATTGATTATTGATGTAACCCGCCTTAAGCTCATCAGTTTGCGTTTTCAAAGAAAAGGCAGTATACTGATGAATATTGTCATACTGTAATATCATCGCCGTAGAAGTCTTTGGAGTTTCCGTGCCAATGACCCAAAGATATTCACAATTCAAACATAGACATCAAGTAATCTCTTCGCTTGAGTTACCGACTTGATTTCCTTTCATTGACATATTCCGAAGCTTCGATGATAACTTCCAGTACCACTGGGTAGATAATATCACTTCCATCAAATATTTCAACAGACGCATGAATTGCTGGATCAAATTCAGAATCGTATGCTATGTTCGAGGGAATAGAAACCTATGACGAAATGGTGAAGGTTGTTGAAAATGGGGAAAATACACAAATTTGTTTACGCACTTACGTCAGATAATATATCATTTAAAAAAATACGTCCACTGATACATTGCTGACTAAATGAAACCCTTACGTTCGTGTGCTTTAGCGACGAAGGGAATTAAAGATGATAAAAATACACATATGTGTGTACGCGTATTGATTGATGGATGTTTAACACAGAGTTCATAACAACACCGCCATAAATATGATGAGTGTCACGTAGCTCAGATTAGGCTGCCTTAGTCTATGTGTAACAAGGAGGTTTCATCACGGTAAATGCGGGGAAGATATTATCACTTTGTATGGCCTTGGTTGTTATTTTATAACTTTTGAACAGCTTTACCTTAGGCACTTTTTGTTATCAGATTAATTAGTGTAAATAATTGATGTTGACGATTATTGATGATATACATTTCTGAGTAAGTATAACAAGGGGGTCATTATACTAACAATGAAAGGTAAATTTAGCATTCCTTTCTTGTCGATATTCAATTTTATTAGAAACCTCAGAATATGTTTCTGTTACATACTTGTTACATAAGCTCCTATATACCAAGCAAGTTGTCGTTACCCGCGTTCGATATGTCTACAGGTTACCCATAACAACTAAAGGTTTGGCCTATAGGTGAAGTAAAAGTTTGTCTCCGAGAGGTTATCTACAAGATGACATAATTCGTTGATTTGATCCCTGAAACGGTGTGATCTGTCTTTGGAAATATACAATTCTCATATACAAATAATCAATAAACCAGAGCCAGATGTTTGTAAAAATTATTTACTAAAATAACTGTTTTGTAATATTTGTATATAGTCGTAATACACACATATGGCGACAAATTGCACTCAGAAAATCAACAAGCATTATCAACAAATTGTCCATTAGAGCGAGAATTTCAATTTAGCATTTCTTTAAGCTTTGATTTTTTTATAATATAAAACTGATCCAACTGTCATATTTGTAAGGTGGTAAAATTGTTTTTTTAAATAAGAGAAATTAAAATGTAACATATACAATAGTCAATAGGCATTATCTCATCAGGGGATATTCAGACCAAATGACAAATGCTTCCCTTGTATATTAAACATTGAAGTGAATGGCGTATAAAGTTATAATGGGAATTTTCACTACATCATATGTTTGATACATCTAAGAAAACACTTGAGTTCATGACCGATTGATGGAACAGAAAGATGATAGAATTAAAGAAATTGAAGAAATGGTTGCTAGAGGCTGCAGGCATGCATTTAGTTATCTTTGATAATGCATACAGGTAAGGATATCAGACACAGAACAATATTGGAAATTTTGAGGCTACAGTGAGGGTATATCATACTAGCAGTTTAATACTTTTAGGGTTTTAGTTTATGATAAGGATTAATAGGTACTTTTTTCTTTTCTTTTAGTTTATTTTGCCACGAAGCGGAAGTATGTTTAAACCACCATGGTATTTTCCATACACCATCTACATGTACATCAGTTAACACTTTGTTCAAACGTGGCGCGACATAGTATACAGTTCTACATGGCTAAGTTTAGGATTTAATGGGCTTTCCAAATACTCCTTTCTTCTCAAATAGACGGAAGACGATGTTAAGATGGGCAGGTATATTATGAAGGTCCTATTACCACATGTTCCCTCCGCCTGTGATGACACATCCGAAAACGTCTTGTACACGATCGATATGGTGTCACTGATCTGTCGACATGCTGCACCGACCCCATCCTTTATGGTTGTAAAACGTATGATGCCACTTACCCTCGAATTACACGATCAAAGGGAAATCCATATTAAAATGGTAACTCAAGAATGTCACAATAGGATATGGTTGTTAGTGAAGTCATAAAAAGTCATTTAGTATAGAGAACGTCAACACAATTCTGGGTTCTCTCGTGAAGTGAATATCCTGCTGGAAATGCCTTTGTTTGATCACACAGATTTATAAACAGTAGCTTTGGTGAGAGTTTTGACCGGTTGTGCTTTGGTCTTTTATTTAAATGCTGGTAATATGTGGGATTTGGCTGTTTGCCTGTACAAGAAGTTTTACATTGGTAGAAAACATTCCTTAATCCTTTATTTTGGATTGTGAAATAGTTATGGTTGTTTGAAGCCGTATCAATATCTGCCGTCCTGTTAAGCGATTGATACCCACAATAAAGTCAATACATCAGCTATCTCCCCGTGGCTGCATTGTTTACGGCAGCTTAAACCGTACGCAGTTGATCATAAAGATCAGAGACGACCAAACGGATGCGTCCTTCTTAATTGATACACTGGGCGATCCATAAGTCTGTTAACTTGAAATGGGCTTACAAGAAATACCTCTACAAAATTAAATAGTTTGTTGGCGGGAAGATCAAAATCCAAACATACTATATAAGGCAACGCTCATGTATTCCAGACGTCAACAATAAATTACAAATATATGTATATTTAATGTTCATATATATTGTAATATAAACACGACAATGACAATCAGCTGAAGACACGTGCATAGTTTTTCAAATTGAACACCAGAAAACCAAATGGGTCGCCGAGTCCGCACACTGTACTTGGAAGACAGAAGTCATTTTAAAGTCACCATTAAACACAACTGGCTTTAGTTATGCGATTTGTACTTTGGTAAAATGCATAGGATATAGGACAAATGTTTTATGTTTGACTCTTGCGGTATTACCTGCAAGAAAAACAAAAAAAGAAAGTGAAAAATGAGTATCCCCAAACTACCCTACACCGAGCTCCCTCTCCTCAGTAACATCTATGTGGGTACATAGAATGGGGTGCAGTTATGCGCATGTGCGTATTTTATCGTGTGTCCTCTTAAACATATTGTACATGATATTGTTTTCATTGCTTAAGACTTCACAAGCTCATGAATTAATTTTTGTCTTTTAGAAAGTTAATATCAACATTATTTTCGTTATTTTGAAATAACGCTTTTTAATTTGAACAGATTCTTAATATGTTAAAACTAAAAATTGAACTAAGCTTGAAAATAAAGAAAATACTAGATTCTAGTTCGTATAATTTTGCAGATTGAAATCCGTTGTCCGGGAATGGAACCCACGGCCCTCACTGTTATGCACAGAATCGCCAGCGATAAATGACAACCACTAGACCACTCAACCAAGTGTTACCCCAAAATAACGAAAACACCGTTGGTAACTTATGTTATACATAAACTTTAAACTTTGGGATATAAAACAGTTTTCGAGGCTTACATTAACTAGTTGTGAGACATTAAAAGTTGAAGACAAATCCTTGCCTAAAATATAGACATCATGTGTAGGAGTAATTTAAATTGTTATGTTCATGAAATAGAAATTGTACTAATTGCGCCAATAGACATCAATTGAAACTGTAACTGGATCCAATTCCTCCTGTTGGTTTTTTTAATACATATGCAGTTTTCATATATCCACATGGGAAGTGTAAATGAACATTTATAACCCTGTCAAATCTAGATACCTTGTAATATCCTATCAACTTGAATGTTGATGTTGTCCAAGTTTGCGTTTTCTAGTTGACCATATGCTAGTCCTTGTATCGTCTATTTACTGAAAAAACACAACAAACACAATCATGACGAGGCAATTGACCTGCATAAGATACAGTTTCTAAAATAATGCTTCATTGTCCACATAGACTTTCATTCCTGTGCTGAGGAATCACATTTTGAAATAAGTGAACTTTTATTTGTTTTAATTACATTGTAAGACTGTAACAAAAGGGATATTTATTGGAAGGTTAGTGGAGATATGTTCATTATTATTGGGTGTTAAATAGTTAATTTATTATTTATGTTGTATATCCTACAAGGGGTTTGACAATCGTTATATGGATGATAATACAGATTCAATACCTTCATAAAACATATCCTTCTTCATGCTGCAGCCTTGGTTCTAAAACATAGAAATGGTTTCATGTGTAGTTTGGATACACTTCTCAATAAATCACCAGAAAAATGATACGCAAAAGGAACATGAAAATACGGTTATCAATCTTTAGTCGGAAAGTATTTGGGGACTGTATGTTTAGGATATCAGTGTTTAGCTCTGATCTGTGTTATACATTACAATAGCCTGTACGAGTTATACTGTTTCGAGTATTGTCTTGGATTAATTCAAATTGATGTGGTTCATGCACACCTTGCATGTCCAAGACCGATATACATTGGACATCACCTATGCCAACTATATGACAAGGATATATGTTCTAATTTAGTAATTATCAAATACACTACCTGTTTGTTCATATAAAGGCAAAGTCAAAATATATATTTGTTTGGTACATATAAGTCGAAACTATCAAGAAGGTCAAATTTAATATGTGTTATATCCGGTCTTGTTCCATCCAGGTAAATACACGAAAGAAACAAACTATAGTAAGGCTGGTACATTGTGGTGTCCACTTTAACACCATTTAAAGAGGGAAGAATTTTTACATGGTAAGAACTATATTTTTATTGCAGAGAAGGAAAAATGGGCTGGTTCATCAGGATTCGAACCCGGTGATCTGTCGAGCGGGACCTGGGCCGGTTTTACGAGGCAAAGTCGTGTGACTTCTGACGTGAAAATCTATAGTGCTTAATTCCATATTTTACTTAGCTAATAGCGTTTTTATTTCCTTTTAATTGTTTACTTAGTCTTGTAGAAATATAAATCCTAAAATAACCAGTGTATGGATTCAAATGTAAGTGTTTATTTCGGCTTTCACATTTTCACTTTAGTACAAAAACGCTTTGTAAGATCGGCCTTACTGCTTTAACCGACTGACCTACAGGCGTTCACTGTAGAGTGACCACATATTCTCGACAGGATAATATGTGAATATGTGCATGTAATCCCAGTGACCAAAGTTAAACCTGGTCAGATTATGAACACTTCATACTACTTACTAGGATAATATGCTCATAAAGATCTTACCGTGTAAATATTCTTCACAGTTAAGTGATATAAAATACAAGCCCAACGTACCAACTTTAGTAGTTTATTTTTTTTTGTCTTTTAAAAATGTTTAAATTTGAATTTAAATACAGCCCACATTGTATATCTGGTTTGAAATAGGAATCCACGCATGGTATATGTTCTTACAAAGTTAATATTGGTTCTAATGACTCTATGGTTGATGAGTCTGACCGGACGGCTGTTTCGTTCAAGTAGCATCTGCGGGTTCTCGAAGCCACCTTTGTTCAACGCCCGCAGCAAGTCGATCTGAAACAAGAAGACGATGTCAAGCTTCATCGACCAAAGCACTTAACTCAATAAACAAGAACAACTTGTTTTGTGAAGCTCAAGTGAAAGTAAATATCAACCACTCATTAAAAGAGCAGATGTTCGTTTTAATGCAAAACAATTTGATAAAATATGCGTTAGCACGCGGGAAATCTTTTAGAAACAAAAGCTTGTCTATTTAGGGTTTTGGAGGCTTGACGATATTGTTACCAAGATGGTATTACATTGCTCATCGAAACAAAATAGATTAAAATATACAGGAGTACCCGGAACAATATAACCCACCGGAAGCGTTAAAAAATCCCACAAGTTAGCTCAAATATAATTTCTATTAACCTTTTACCATGTTGCTTACGTCATATGACAATGACATAAAATGCCTTTGAAACGTGACGCAAGATTCTGCAAATCATCAAATCTGTTTGCTTTTTAGGTAGACAAAAAATCTCTTTCCCATTATTTCCTAATTTAAACCAACGCTAAACACATAGTGGGTTTAGCCATCTCAAGGTCTTTCTGTAGTCAGGAATGCTAATATTATCTTCTTGTTTAATTTGTCAACAAAAAACTATTAATGGCAATCGTGCTTAATGCTTGTGGAAATTATTAACCTTTTAGGAATAAGGATTTCTCGAGCTACTTGCTGTCATAAGAACCCGGCTGTTAACAAAAACAGTCTTTAAACGACTTAAGAATGTGTTGTGTCTTTCACAATGTTATTTAGCAGAGAAGATTATTTCAGATATATAGCTGTCAGTAACTAAGACTGAAGCGTGAAGGATTCACTAAGTTTGCCCTGTATCAATATCAGTGGTAACATTTGTGCGAAACAGACTACACTCTGATAAGGGTTAAACTTTATGATGAGCATGAAATGTCTTTTTGTATACATGCGATAGTCATCGAATTTACTACCCACATAATGTCGAACGCCATATATGACCGTCACCATTATGGAAGGCATGGGCGATTCTGTTCATATTCATATAATTATAACTGTTCAGTGTAGCAATTGTACAACCGTAATAGGAATATTGTCAAGTTTACCCTATTGCTTTTATACAACGATAAAATAAAGCTATAAAATAAAGCTGTAAAATAAAGCTGTAAAATAAAGCTGTAAAATAAAGCACTTACCTGCTTTTTAGAAATATATATTGGTCTATTCATAATAACCCACGTGACTGTTTCGTGACATCCGGGCTGTGTTAGGGATCCCTCATATGTTATATACTGTGTTGTATTGGGTAAAATACCTTTTATATTTATATGGTTAAGGACATGCTGTTGACCTGTAACACACAAGATTAAGATCATTGTTCTTATTTACTATAACGATTTAAATAGCATGCAAGCGAAAGGATCACTCAACCACTCAACTTGATTTTAATTTCTGTAGATCACTCAACTTATTGCACAGATACACGATATGTAGACATTAAAGCCACTACAAATGTTCAATTACTACATTGCTAGCCTAATAAATAAATTACTGGTGCTGTAACACAGCATTGGAACGGCAATACGCTGGTTTGTTTGTTTGTCCGGGGTTTTAACAGCACATTGAAGGAAACCACCGTCGATGCCATTGGAAAATATCAATGAAAACACAATGGACACCAATGAAACGCATTACAAGGACATCACAAAGAGCTGGGATTCGCGTAAAATGTAGTAAGTTTGTTCGTTTTTGTGACATTTAGGCAGATTGATTGTTGTTTTACGCCATGCTCAAGGGTATTTCACTTGTATGATGGCGGTGTATTCCAACGATAATTGACACTAGCACAACCATAGAATGTGAAGTTTTTTGGTACAGTTGAAACATTAATCTACCTGCTGTGCTAGAAAAAGACAGCATTGCTACACTCCACCAGGCTAAAGTCAGAAGCCTACTGGAATTTGAAAGCCGCCATAATAACCCCACAAAACCTTTTTTATGGGTATTCGGCGCAGATACTCTGTGCCGATACTCGCTATAGTTTCAGCACTAGAACACTGCTTGTTATTAATCAGTACTTGCCCGTTCACAGCAAGTTTTGTTTGGAACCGAAGCCAGTTAAGGCTTTGTCAAAGTCATTTTTTCCTTAACCTATCTCGAAATTACACGATAGCTATCTTGTAATCACGAGCTGGTATACCCAATTACGTGTTATTAAGTCGTAATACGAGTTTGTATCTGATGTTGAGAATCGCAATAGGGTCATTTCCTTATAATGAGCTAGTAAGTCGTAATTACGAGTTAGTTAAATCCTCATTGCGGGTTGGTAAGTCGTAATTACAAGTTAATTATATAGTTATAACAAGTGAGTAAAATATTATTACGAGGAAGCTATCTCGCCATTATGGTTTATTTTCAATGTATGCAGCGGAAGTCTCATGCTGTTTGGTTTATAAATGTCATACAGTAGGAGCGCTGTTGAGTTATTTATTCTGACTGACAAACATGACCTTTATATTCTAATTACAGCTGTTGATTGGTGACAAAAGCTCATGCACTTATTACATACATTCAT
>JARFOD010112963.1:0-15258 GCA_031763545.1 Mopalia muscosa
TTTGTAACGCAGTATTAGCATATATATATACAGAGATTTGGTGTCCCTAGAGGTGGGTACATATGCAATGCAATACTCCCATTAAGTTAGTTGAATACCTGAACATATCCTTTTTTTGACAACACTTACCCACTTTCATCATTGACTATCACTGACGTTCCCACGCAACCAATCAATCGTTAGTCAGTAGCATTTGATTATAAGTGATCGATCCGCCAAGGGTTGTGATGCAGAGTAGCTTGGAATGCCACTCTTGGTTAGCAATGATGGCACTGAAAGGCATCAACAATTTTAAAGTTTAGTCTCCTAAATCAAAGAGCTGGCCCGCGGCCATGGCTTAGTGGTAGCGAGTGCGCTTACTTAACTGAACCTGCTTCCATTTACCATTCGCTGGATTGAGTCCTCCTGTCTACCGTCAGGTATTTGAGCGAGTCACATATTGCGGCTCTGTCAACTGCACGGGTGGATTTACGAGATTTCCTCCCAGTTTTCCACCGTAATAAGGCTAGGTGCAGTGTGACAATCCATCGTCATATAAGTGAAATACCCTTGAGTATGATGTTAAAGCCCGATCAAACAAACCAAAAGTCAAAAGGCAAGGTCACAGTGAATAAACAATGTTTACATCTTTTGAAATACCTTATGAAAATTTCCTTTAGTTTCAAGTCCCACACACTTAAAAACGAATTTGATCTTACTCACAGCATTAGGATCGTATAACCAGCGGTCGACCTATACTCTTTCTCAGTCAGGCCGTATCACTTATTGAAAATACAAATAACGCTTAGATTACAACAGTCAATTAAGATGATCATTCTACAAACTTTCAGTTTTGATTGTTTGCTTGATTATAAGTACGTGTTTTGATGCATATATTTTTTAGCAACTGACTCACTGCATCTCACCAGGGCTGCTTGTCAGAGTTTAATAAAACTTTAATAGCTGTACTGAAGACAATATCATCAGAAGATGTTTAAAGTCCTGATGAACATATATATTTTGCTAGCATGTGATTTTGTTTTGGTCATTGATGATACTATTTTAACTGCGCAAAGTTCCCAGTATTGTTTTATAGAATTGGTCAGCCGGGGAATTAATCTGTGTATTATTTATTGTATTAATGCTGCCCATGTGAATAGATCAACCAATAAAGTTTTATTGACAGCATGATTTTCGTTTTCAACCAGCATATCAGCCAGACTGAGGTATAGGTTGACAACTGGTTAGGAGAGTATATCACACAATGTGAACATATAATGTGATATTTCAAAGAATATAAATAAGTTTTTGTTATGTTTTTTAATGTCTCTTTTATCTGTCTCTTTCTAGGCTGGTGTTGAAATCCCTGGGTTAAATATTGGAGGCACTGATTATTTTCCTTATGTTTATTACAAGATTGGCATAGACTTGATAGAACCCATGAAAATATAACCATTTTGTCAAACACTGGCTTCGATGTTACTGGTATTTATACACAAGTAGATAGTTTGTGTGGTGAAGTTAGCAATATAAATTTCTGTAAAGTTTTTTATAGAAATAAATTCTTGTGATAGTGCACACCTGTAATCCAGACAAAAAGAAAACAATCAGTAGTAAGTTCCTTTATATTCAACATCTCATTTAAATCTTTTTCATCCAATGTGCTATTCTATTATCTATAATAAAAAATGCATTCCAAACTGTATTGAAAAAAGGTGTTAGAAAGAGAATGGAAGTAGTAGTTATGTCACAGCAATTGTCAAATAAGATAGGTCCGTTTCAGACAAAATGAAATAAATCCATTAGACAGTTAACATTCGAATTTATCAGTAAGGCTGGTTGTAGGATAGCTTTCAGTGTTAAGTTTAATGCTCAACCAGTTCCTTTCAACGAGTAAGGACCAATCAAATCCATGTTGTAAAAGGGCCAGGTTGGTTTTACTAACTTTTTTTTTTTGTTTTTTTTTTTGGAAGTGTCATGCTTAAGGATATTTGTGATTCTAGTCTTTTTTTCCAAATAATGTTATTTCAGTGAAATAAAATAAATTGGGCTTAAGTCTAAAAATCTAAATTATTAATTCTATTGATTATGAGAATTTTGTTATTGCTATAGATTAAGTTGGTGATTATGACTTTTTGATGGGTGTTGATTTCTCAGTATTCTAATAGCACCAATATATTTGAATGTTTTTTATACAAATTTGTTATAAAAGCATCTGGAATTGAATATAAATTGTCACCTTTTTGTGTTTGGTGTGGAACAAGTTAACTTAATTGTTACAATACACATGTGTATGTAAGAGCTGAACCTGGTTTCAAACACCCTTCCTGAAGTTGCTCGGTAAATGTTCTGTTACATTTGAAACATGAAAAGTGAGGGGGTTACAGCTACTTCTAAATGTTGTGTTGGTGGAGCTTTGTTGGTATTGATTTTATTGCAGGTGGCTTGGTAGGGAACTTCATGTTGCCCAGGTGCTGTCAGCTCTGAGAGCACCTGCCACCAGGGCAATAGGAAGCTCCCTCCCAAACCATAAAGGGGCAGTGTTTGTATTGTGTCTTGACTTTGTTTGTTGCCAGTGGTGTTGAGGGCACTGTCTTTCACCCGTGAGTGAAATAACATCAATCAAGCAAATTGCCCTATTAATCCAACAGTTTGTTCTTATTTCACTGAATATTTCTTTTAATTAAGTTTAGACATGTTAAGTAAAATTCTTCTGAAATGTTATTCGGATGTTTGTGCAAGACATTTAGATTGTTAGTTGTACATAATATTTAAGAGCTGGGCATATTTGTATATATATAGTGTTTGTTTCACAGAGAAACAATAAAGGAGTATTATGAGACAGGAAATTGCTTTTGTGTATTCAGTGTTCTGTTTTATATATAGAAACCAGTTAACCTACAAATGAATATTTGTACTATCATTTTGTTACGGCTAAAATATTGGAATGTCGATCATGTGTACAACTAACTGTTTATTGAATTTACTTTGGCGGCCCCGCAGATACTAAATGGTGATGTTCAAGGGTAATTCACTTCTATGATGACACTCTCGCCAACTAATAGTTTGTTTTTTTCTCACTTACTAAAAAACAACTTTGTTGAGGTTATTTCACTCTCATGATGCTGTGGTAACATAGCAAAAATCCAGTTCCAAATACCAGTGTCAGTTGATCGAAGAATATGAGCTTTGTTCCTATCAACAGGAGCATTTTCTATCTTTTCTTCTCACACTTATCCAATTCTACTCGAGAGCTTTTGTTTGGCATCATTGGTTGCTTGAAGGGCTCTTAAATTTAATCTGCTATTAGATGATGTCATCTAATGATGATGTTTATGACTTATAACCTTTCAAGCAACTGGGCCCTGTATGTTATAGCAATATTCTTTAGTCTCAACATTTCTCTGACATTCGGATCTCTTGTTGGGTAATATCTTGTTAGTTAATAAAAATGACATAAAACAGACGAATCTTAAAGAGAATTATTTAAATTTATTTTTCTGTATATAAATAGACAATTATTTACAATAAAATCAATTGTTTGGTACTAGGAAACTATCTGTTGAGGTCAGAGAAATTAAACATTTTTTTTTTTTGTGGTGGAATATCAAAAAGACATATTATTATGTGACTGTTTTACACGGCCTTTTACCTCCACCAATCAGAAATGTTCAAATCTGTCATAAAAAATGTAAATAAATATAAAATTATTCTTATGAAACAATGAAATGCATCAAAAAATGTACACTAAACTCATGATGTAATGAGAAAAACGCTTATGGTTGCGTGTATCTTACTTGACAGTCAATAATTAATATGTAAGGTGATAATGGTTGGTGATTTAATGTATGTTGAAAGGCGTAAAATCAGTACCATTTCTAGTCAAGGATGTCAAAATTGTCCTCTGAGTGATCTCCCTTATTTGGAGGAGACACAAAATTTTTTGCTAAGTCCCAAATTTTTTGCTCTTTACTTTTCTCTTCCCATGCTATTTCATCTTCTTCATTTGTAGCACCCTCTATTTTTCCAGTCTTTGCTATTTTTGAACTGGTCGCTTTATGCATATCTTCTAGTAAGGATGAAGAATGTCGTTGCTGTACTGCATCATAAGATTCAGGAATATCTACAACTTTTGGACTTGGCTCTTCACTTTTGTCATCGGTGGGCATTACAGTCTGTTCTGATAAGGCGTTTGTTGCTAGATCTATTGTGGTGGCAGACGTTTCCTCGATCACTTCAATGTTATCCTCCACACATGTATGTGAACTGGGTTTTAAAGTTTCCGAGCTGGTATCCGGTGTGACATCAACTATCATGGTACTAGACGATTTCAGGAAGGCTGTGTGGGTCATGACCTCCTCATCATTCAATACCTCAATCTTTGGCTTGAAGGAAGGCTGAAAAAATTAGAATTAACCATTATATGGTGTTGGAAGATTGTGCAATCGATGTTTTCATTTGTATAGTGAATTTAAGTGGTATTGTAATTGAATGCTGGCAACAATATTATTATGCCCTGAATAAGTTTAAGTCCATCCCTGTTTAGACCCGATAAAAGAAACAAAGGTCTGTCTGGCCTCCAAAGACCAAGGGTTGGTGTCTAAATTTTTTGTGAGTAAAATTCTTATTGTTTGAAGTCAGTGCTCAGGCAAAATCTCTCTGTAAATATGGTTATAGTCATGCTATATGTCCAACTGCTCACCCTGATTACAAGTTGTTCTTCTTCCAGGTGAGCATCCTCTGTCATGTCAACATCCTCCAGGTCTGGTAAATCCTGAAAAATGAGAAAATGTATCACATAACATGTTTTGTTTTACAAAAACCATATCATGTTAAGTTTAATCAGAGCATCTGTTAAGCAACATGCCTTCCAATGTTAATTCACAGAAGAAATATTTTAGTTAAAATATAAGAAATATATTTAATAGATAAGATTTTTTCTATCAGGCCATTAATTACACGACTAAAACGCTAATTGAATACTCAGGATTACACACTTGTGAATGTGGTGAAAATGCAATTATTATTTCTAAAAATATTGCAAAATGAGTAAATGTCAACAGAAAATAATACACTGCATTTTTCAAGGTTTATTTCTCAAAATGCAATAACGACGATAAGACTCAATAGATTAGTTGACCTAGAAGAATTGTCCTTGAACTAGTAAACAGGGCCACATTTTAAACAAATTTGGATAAGAGCGATCACAGTGGATTTTTTGTGTTTATCCCACCTTGGAAAGTCTTATAAAAATGTAAAATACAACTTTCAGAAAACATTTAAAAAACCCAAAGTTGTAGGGTCTGCTAAAAACTGAAGTGCCAGAAATAGCTGATTTAAGTTTTGTCACTTGGATATGATCATGGGAAAACTAAATTATAGGCTCCAATTTTAACTATCTGTAATTATAATTTCGAATTATTTTTTTCCCCAACATATAGGGGTTTGAATACCAAACTTTGTATTCAAGGAATAAACAAAATTTGGTTCATTTTTGAGCACAAGGGGTCCAGCAAGACCTTAAACCTTTTAGTCTATTTGGTCGCTCTCTCTTCCAGAATCAGAATCAGTGAATATCACAAAAAAAAATTGTTAATTTAGTATGTTGACTGAAATCTGACAGAATTGTACTGTTTGTAAAAATTAGTCATCAAGCTATTTAACCCAGAATACATATCAATAAAGAGCAGTTTTCAAAACTCAATCTACTTACGTCCAAATCATCTGTGTTAGCACAATTATCTGGAATTAAAAATGAAACATATTAAAAAGAACTCAAATTTCAACAAACTATAAACAATAAAAATAAAAGCCCATTTTATTATTGATCTGATCGTTTTCCTTAGGACTGGAGATTATTTCATTTTAAAGATGGCCGTGCAAGTGTGAAGCATTAATGGTGAAGGAAATTGTTTCAGGGATACCAATTCAGTTTCTCACAAGTAGCTGGCAATTTTTCAGAATATAGTTGCTTTTAAGTAGAGGGGATGGTATATACTTTAGCAATATCCACAGATCCCAAGCGTAGGTATTATGGAGCAGTGTTTTACATCCTCCCTTCTGTCACTCTATACTATAAAGAAGTACATGTAATATTCTATTTCCAAAGTGTGTTTTCTTACACAATTAGTCATTTTTTATTTCAGATGAAGGTAGTGTTTATATTGCTAAACTGTTTGTAACATGAGACACCATTTCTAAGAAGGTGAGTAAATGTCTTCACTTGAGTGTCCACATGATCAGTATCAGAACTGTACTGGAAAAGTCTAGTCTTATTGGATGAATGAATGTAAGGGCCAGACTCCACTCAAGAACTATCCTAAAACCTTTTTATGTGTAAGAAAAAAGTATATGTTGTTACCTGGGACCTCGGTAATTAGAATCTTAGATGGTGCTTCATTTTCAATTCTGTGAGATTCTGTAATAAATAAATATATAAAATATATCTGTTTTGGTAACAAATAAAAGAAGAACAAATTAATAAACTGACAAAATGGATTGTGTCAATAAAAAAAACTTGTCGTAGTCCAAACTTCATAGGGAAGTTACGCTTATTTCTCAAAATGTTTTGTTGCCCCCCCCCCCCCACGGAGATAATGAATTACTTGAATGTGTATATTTTTTGGTGGAATCCTCGATTCTATGGGCACCTTGTAACAGACAGATTAAGCCTAACTAGTTTGTGATGTTTTTGTTGCAGTAACACAAAGAGTTTTGTTCTATCTCCATTAGTGTCATGAAATGGTGTTTGTGTCTCACCAAGAATTACTGCGAGAATCACGGGCAACTTTTACTTACTGCTGTACGAGAAAACTTCGTCATGTTAAACTATAGGCATAAAAATAGCGTACGATATTATATCATCGTATGACATTTTGTGAAAGTGGCCCCTGATCTAGCCTCAAAAGGGCCAATTTACACAAAAAGATCTTACTGCGGTTAGAGAATATTCCCTCAACAGGTGTCTTTGGTTTGATTATCTCCAACTCTTCTGGTTCAGATGTAGGCTTAAAAGTAAAGAAAATGAAGCATGAACAACAATTACACATTATAATCAAAGGTTGTAAGCGGGTCTGTTAATTGAATTTTAAACTTTCATTATAATAGTAATTCCTTTGAAATGTTCACATTCAGTTTGTACAACTACAAAAAATATAGTAGAAAACAGTATGAATACAGACCTCACAAAAATTTGTAGCAAAACCTAATTAGCACTTTTTTTTCTGAGCTGAGCAGCCAAGACTGCTTGTTTGTTTGATTAAGATTTTACACTTTCATTTATGGTTAATTCACTCATACGATGATGTGCCAGCCCAATGGATGAAAAAAAAAGCCAACCAAACAACAAATGTTGACATCGCTAGCAACAAACACTGACAAAACAGGATAATCACAGGACACCTCAAACAGATTGGCATCATGTTGTTCCTTATTTCAGAGAGCACCAATGAAACCTGAATCTCCCTCTCTGGAAGCCATACCTAACAAAATGTTCTATATGTATCAGCTTATAAGGTCAGTATGGGCTATACTGTAAGCCGATCCCTGGTTATACGAGTGTACCCAACTTGCTGCCTATACTACATGACATATTCCTATTGATAAGGGACTCCACTCTTAAGTTATGGGTATGATTCTCCAATTAGTTATTAGCACACTGATTTTATTTTTAACTCAATTAGGTCACTTCAATACTTTTATTTCATGCTTTACTGAACAAGTGACAATTATTTAACTCTCAGCATTATCAGCACATTTATTTCTGTTAAATCAACATATTATCCAAATATAAAAATAATTTTATTACATAATATAATAGCATAGGATTGGGAGGGAACTTCCTGAGGCAAAATTAAGCCGGTCTGTTTGTGATGTCTTTGTATTATGTCTTGTGATTATCCGGTCTTGTCTTTGTTGCCGGTGGAATCGAGGGTGATTTCTTTTACCCATTGAGCCGGCACACCATCATGTGAGTGAAATTATCTTAACTATGGCATTAAATCCCAATCAAACAAACAATAACATAATACATTCTTTCTGTGTGACCAACATACCTTATCCTCTTCAGATTCAGAATCTTTGGATAGAGTGTATGCAGATTCAAATGTGCCCGCTTCACCATCAGTTGTCTTATATGTACCATAAAGCCAATCCACACTGTCCACATCAACCTGCACTCTACCTTCTTTACCTTCCTTCTCTCGTTCAGCGTTCAAGTCTGTCTCAATCTTCTTAGCAATTGTTTTCTTTCTGACTCCCATCAAATCTGTTTTTAGAAAATAAATCCAAATTTTATACCAAGCCAATAAATCTAAAAAAAAAATGATACTGGTTTTTTTTATATATAATATGCCTAGTGGATCTTAATTCTACATTTATGTTTCAGAACTAGTGTTAATATAAGAGGAAGTAAATTGAATTCTACAATATGGCTTTAAAAATTATCAGAATGGACATTTTTCATACATGGATGTACCGTGACAGTGTCAATATTCAGGAAGAAATTGTCTAAAACAGTAAGTCTCAGGCGTGACCCAGGTTATCACTAAACGTTTTCGTATATACTGTCTCACTTTGACAAAGGAAAGTTAACTTGTGTTTCCATAGGTTGGATTTAACGAAGAAGAAGTTTAGTGATAAAGTTATTTAGCGAATTTGATTCATATTGGCTCTCAATTCATATTACACTGACACAGTCTGTAAATATTGTCAGCGGTCATGAACATGCTAATCACTGTGAATTTCAAACCTTGTTGCAACATATTGGGACGGTCAAACTTCATAGAGGTAAATCTCACAGGTAAATTTGTAGGCAGTTTAAACGCAGAACTTAAATTATTTAACAATATGTGACACTTGCCAAGATTTACACTTTATGGCCTAAAACTTTAAAAAGAATATATTTCTAGTTATTCATAATAAAGTGCGATTTTCGTGAACAACAAGAAAACTAAACCAGATGAAATGTGAAGGGTTTTACTAACAATCGATTCCATCCTGTATTTTCTTCCTTTCTTTCTCTACCCATGCTTCTCTTTCCTTACGCTCTGCCTCCACACCTCCGGCTGCCCTGGAAGGAGGAAATAAAAAATCTTATTTTCATATATTATATATTCATCAACAAATTAAGTGCATTGGTGTAAGTATGTGACAGTATTGTACACTCTTTAGCCAATGTCACACCAAATTGACGAGACTCGACTCAACTCAACCAGTCAGTTGTGTCTAGTCGAGGATAGTTGATATAATTCTGAAGTTCAAGTCACACCGCCTTGACGGCACTCAACCATTCACCGTAAGCTTTCTCGCAAGGCGGAGAAGGAGCAAGACCGACACCGCTGCCAGACAACGCTTCAAATGTTATTACCGAATAACGTTATCCACCACTCAAAGTTATAGATCATGTGACTTAAACTATTGGTTTCATTGGTTGGGTGTGTCGTGTAGAGTTGCAGTTCGTCGTGAACCAAGTCAGTCCCGACGCCCGCCAACTACAATTGAACATGCTCAACTCGATCCCACGACTTGCGACAGGACACAACTGACGTTGTAAGAGGTGTCACACCAAGCAGACGGTTACAGACGGCTAGTTGAGTTGAGTTGGATGCCGTCGGATTGGTGTGACATGGCTTTTAAACTTTATATGACTACAGGAATGCCTACAAAAAAGTAGTAGAAGAGTTTAATAACACAAGAAAAACACCATAGGAACTACCTGTATAAAACAAATCCAATAAATTATTAACAGAGCAGGTCCATCATCAACAGAGATACCCAGTCCATCTCACACTCTATACAGTCACCTTAATAAACTCTTGATCGCTTTCAAGTTTCTGTTAAGTCAAGTGAGAAAGATATAGATTATTCTATTATTAGACTTAAGACAAAATAATCTTCTCTATATATCCACATTATGATGAAGTCAACTTCGCCAGAAAAGACACATGCAGTGCACCTGTTCAGATTGTGATTATACATACCAAGCTTCAGCACATGCTCTGTCCTTATCAAATACCGGTCTATCATCTAAATAAGTTAGATTTTTCTGAAAGAACAAGACAAGTTATAAGTTTTTAAATAAAGAAACAAATAGCATAGGGCAAATGAATTATTGAGTTATCTCTATTAATAAATGTGACATTCATACAGGTGGCACCACCTTGATAATCTATCAGATAGGCCATAGGGGCCTCTCTCTTTAACTCAGTGATGAAGACACATGGCTATAGGGTCACAGGTTACACTAATTGACTGGTGTTTTACATAAAGTGTATTGTATTTATATATAACATCAGTAAATGTTACACCATACAATAGTAAAAGTTTTGCTTTGCTGGAAAATCATTGTGTTGAGTTGAGCTTAATGTAAATATTAGGCTGTTTTGTCATACTTAATTACTTGAGAGGTCAGTTTGAGTGATTTTATACCATATTACATATGATTTTAAAGGTAGTTAATTCAAAGTTATTTTCAAATGTACTGACCAATAACCCAATTCTTATTTTGTGCGACTTCGCTGGATCGGGGCACATATGTTATCCGTTCTGTAATTGGATTTAATATTTGTAAGATCTGAATTCAATGAACTAAATCAAAACAGTGCTTTATGCTACCAGACCCTGGATGGGAGATGAAGCTACACAAATAAACTGTTTATTTATTCAGGAAAGCAACGCCATTACCACAATTTTACTTACCAAAGTCACAGTTAGTGTCTTTCTATAGTTCTTGATATTTTTTATAATAGGGTTCCCAGTTAAAGTCAACACCCGCTGTAAACAGATAAATACAAATATCAGAAAAAACATGAACAGTTAGTTATACAAAATAACTTGAAAAGTAGTTCATTTATTTTAAATCACCTGTTTAGATTTTGATTGATTTGTTTGTTTGTTTGATTGGAGTTTAACGTCGTACTAAAGGGTATTTTGCTTATGACGACGGATTGTCCCCTTCACACTGCATCCAGCCTTATTAAGGTGGAAAATCAGGAAGAAACCTCGACTGCCATAGCCACAACATGTGACTCGCTCATATACCTGATGGTTGACAGGCGGACTCGATCCCATGAACAGTAAATCGAAGCCGGTTCAGTTTAGGAAGCGCACTCACTACCACTGAGCCACAGCCGCGGGCCCTAGATTTTGACTGAAGACCAATTTATAATTCACAGCATCACTGATCTCTGTCAATGGAGCTAATAACCATTTGGTCATGGCAGAACTTGTAATCAGGGGAGATAACTCAGAATGCAGTCATTGATCATAGCCAGGCAAAAACTGTGTCTTGATGGATGACAAATTCATTATAGACGTTTTTCTTAGGGTGTGCAGACTTTTATGACCTATCTGCAACCTTGAACTCCATATTTAAAGTCCAAGGCTCAGAGAGTATCTGGGATTACAATATATTTCTAAAAGCAATCACACTGGTAACGGGGATGTAGATCAATTAAAATCGAAGAATCAATATAAATGTATACTGTTATCCCAGGTGAGTAGGACTTTGCAGGATGGTCCTAAAAGTATGTACGCCTTTGAAAAAAAATCAATGACTTATTATATATACTCCATGCCATATGATGTTTTAACATTAAAATGGAGCTAGCTTGGTTGTGAAAACTGTCTTTTCCTGTGTTGTAGATATTTGACCATCAATGCACTATGGTTGTACATAACACTGCAGTAAAGCATGGCTGCATAAAAATATATAATATAATAATAATAACCTTATACAATGAGGAAAAAAAATACAGTCAAATTAAAAATTTGCTCTTCTCTGCGGCCCTTAATAAATACTGTTCATAATTAGGAGTTTGTGTTGAGGATCATAGTGTAAGTATCTGAGCTTACACCAAATATGTGGGTATCAAGTTATTGTTATGATGCTACATGTAGGACAACAGAGTGAATTCGTCTGAAAAAAGATGTTGCTACTTTTACAACACCAAGGCAGGGTGAATAAAATATAGTTTGGAAATACATGTAGCTACTTTTGAAAGAAAAAAATGTTCTACACCATCATGCATGGATAAACAGAATTTAAAAAGGGTCTAAAAAGTTTTATTCTCTAATCAGTCAATTCAGAAATGTTGCCCATACTGCTTTTAAAATTGCACATAAGGTTGCACATTACCTTGCCATAAAGCCACAATGTTACATGTATTTTTCAATGGAATGTTGGTCTGATGTCGTAACTCAGAACGCCTATCTTAAAAGAGAAAAACACTCACCAGCTGATCCATCTGTTTGAGGACATCAACAATAGCAGGATCTTCCAATTTATTGTGGGACAGATCTAATACAGTTATGCTGGGGCATTCGGCTAGATGAGCCACAGAGCCTACATCTGAGAGCTTGTTGTGAGAAATCTGAAGGGTGTGAAGAGTCTTTAAACAAGCTGAAGAAAAACATATACAGGGAGCGTTTCAAGTTAGAGAAACAATATAAAGTTAGATATAAACTTGAAAAAAAAAGAATAAATTTATAAACCTTATTTACACCAGCTAATTAAACTTTTAAACTCATATACACAATGATTGTCTGTTGTTTAATACTGTGCTCCCTAATACAGGTACTTCGAACCATTATCAGGCATAATGTTAAATTCTCTTGTATCAATACTGAAATTCCAAATTCCTTTATCAGAGAGTGGTCGTTTCATTGATTGTGTACATCCAATGGGTGAAGGAAAGCCCCCTTGATACCACTGGCAACAAATGAATGCATACAGGATAATCACAAGGACAAATACAGACATAGAAAACAGATGGGCTTTCCATAGTCTCTTAGCTCCCAAGTGTGAGCATCTTTTTATTGATGTCTTGAACAGTTATTCTGATAATTTTGTTCTAGCAAATACATATTTTTAGTGCAGAGTGAGAAAATTTTGCTGGTAACTTATGTATCTGGCTAGCATGACCAGTGTTTAAACTGATGGTAGGATGGGCACAAATTTTCATCCAGGTATTGCTATAAATATTTGTTTTTGGGAAACAAAGGCATAAGGTCACTAAATTAGCACATTTTAATTGAGAAATAAGCGATAAATATGTTTTATTGTTTGGCTTATTCCGATAATTTGGTAATCTATATTTTTAATATAGAGAAAGAACATTTAACTTGCCTAAACCAGATTCTTATATATATATATTTATTATACTATTTAATTTTATATTATAAACTGAATACTTACAAATGTTTTCAATCTTGTGGATTGAATTGTTGCAGACATTGAGTGTGTCCAAGATGACCAAAGGATCCAGGTTTTCTAGTTTTCTGATGAGATTCTGTTGTAAATACAGACAGCGGAGTTTCGTCTGATTGTCCAAATTCTCTATCTTTGTCAAACCATTACATTCTAACCAGAGACACTTTAACCCATTATAAGCTTCTAGATTTTCAATTTTTGATAAACCTACATAGTGAAAAAAACAAGAAAAATTTATATATTTTCCAAAAATGAATTATACAAAAATTACACAGGGATGTTCACTAAATAAAACTAATGAATTATCTCACATTGTAAATAAACCCTTTGAGATAATGTTTTGAATAGATCTTAATCTGTAATTGTTGTGTGTAAACCAAAGAAATCTTTAGGAAAAAATTTAAAAAATGACAAAAGAGATGTATATTTACCTATATTTTATAATTGTAAAAATATAAAGAAAAGGAAAATTCCCATGTTTCCACTGGCGAACCAGTGATTTTTTGGCTAGGAGGGTATATCCATATAGTGGCCTGGCCAGGGATAAATTGAAAAAAAAAAAATACAACAAAAATGTCACACAGACTATTTGGATATTTCCACACACACTCTCACAAAAAAAATTACCTTTATAATGTAAGTACAGAACGTCATTCAATTCAGGTGTTATATATAACTTCATATCCTTGCAATGCTGTCTAAGAAACTTTGCAGTAAGTCTGTTGAACAGAAAAAAAATAGAGAAAATTTAAATATGGTTACAACACGGATCTGATTTAAACTTCCTCATTTTTTTCTACATTTATTCTACATTATTCAGGAAATGGTGGACAACCGAGAGGATACCGGGATAACCCCAACAATTTGTTGGAGCCACATTGTGTGACTCACTATACCTGATGGTCAATAGGCAGACTTGATCCTGTGAACTTAGAAGAATACACCGTTTTGTGATGAAAAAAGGGTGTCAAATAGCCGTGAATTTACCATATTTTCTAATATAAATGCAACTTAAACATTTACATGTAACTAGACAACTTTCCACCAGTTTGTGATTGGTTAAATTTTTGTCATATAAAATGTACAAACACACCACAGTGGCACTTCAATCAAAATATATTATTGCCAACAGCTAGTTATTTCTTAGAATGAAACGAGTCACATCACTCAATAGATCAACAAGTTTTTCAATTTGATTTTAAGTAATTCCAACATACAACAGACCAGCTTATTTAAATACATGAATAATAGCAGACAAGTTATACAATTAACTATAAAATATAAACAGTATTTTAAATTACCTGGGGCCATCAGACTTCTCTTGAAAATTATTTCCTTTACTCAGATCTCCAGCTCCTTTCTCACCATTTTTCACATTGTGGTTCACTTATTAAATAAACAAAAAAAAAGGGTAAAAAGCATTCCATGGTAATACAATACAAAAATAAAATAAAAAATAATAATAACAATATATCTTTTCTACCTATTGTTTGCATTTAATTAATTCATAAAGTATAATAAAGAGACCCAGCTCAAACGATTCCTGCATTCACAAATCCGATGAACTACTATGGCGGATTAAATATCATTTCAGATTGTAGCCGGTCCCTGACAAAGTAAAAGTTACATTTTTACCATGATAAAACATTTACAAGAAAGTTATCCAGAACCTGTATAAGGCTCATACATTATTTCCAAATTTCTGTCACACGAAGTGTTTTAAGTATACATTTTTTTGAAATATGTCTGCATACTTTTATCAAAGGGATCATATGGATGTCAGTTTGTAATAAAATTCTTTTGATGTTCTCAATGCTGAAGCCAAAATTAATATTCCAGTTGGACTTCTTCAAAACCCCACAATAGGGAAGCAGTTTAAAAGTTAACAAAGGATAGCTCATTCACAGTTTTTAGCCCACCATCATCTGATGGTGGGCTTTTCTGATCACTCTCATCCGTGGTCCGTCCATCCGTTAGTCCGCCCGTCCCTCCGTCCGTCCGTCCGTCCGTCCGTAAACAATTTCTTGTGATCACCAATGCTCAGAAACTATGGTTCGGACAAGATTCAT
>JARFOD010112974.1:0-15258 GCA_031763545.1 Mopalia muscosa
TAACAAACAAAGTGAGAAGTAAAAAAAAAAAACCCACATAGAAAAGAAAAAAAAAAAAAAAAAAAATCCGAGAAGAGACGAATCAAATACATCTGCCACTTTTTAAACAGTGTATCGTGTCTATCGGAATATCATGGTTATGAACAGAGAGCATTTGTTTTCTCAATTATTGGTCCTTATTTTGTGTATTGTTGGTTTTCTGTTACAGCGATCATGTTAACTTAACGTTCCTCCTAACTCTATTGAAACGAAGTTTGATTTATTTCAATGTTCGGACCTAGAGCAGAGAGATCTAAAGCACAGCGATTGTAGGTTGTTGCAAGGGACAACTCCTCCCTGTTCGACTAGAACTATAGTCCAAACGTTACTGGCCGTTAAATAGAGTTTCACGTCAGGAGGCACCTTGTCTCGAACAGTTGGGTTACACGTTCAGAGGCTCTTTATCTTTGTTAAACTCGTCGATTTATATGGATTCAAAATAAAACTCAAATCAAGCACAACATTTATTTGTAATATGTTAACAGGAATAAGGCATTAAAACGACTATCGGCAGATGATCTGAACTTTCTCTGGTTTCTCTACAACAAGGTGGGTTTAATTTATTTTTAGTTATTCACTTAGTCATGTCTGATGTGTGGTATGATAGTGTTTTATTTTTTAATTTGACAATTGTGTTTGGAAATATAGTCTTTTCTTTTTATTCTGCTGTGTGTAAGTGATTATATTTCTGATCTTCAAACTCGATCAAATGAAGATCTAAATGGTTTCCCGGTAGATTTGTTTTTTATGTACAGACCTGGCAAAAGCTTATGCTTCAAAATGGTTGTTGTTCAATACAAGCCAATCTTTTTTGCTTTCTTGCATTGCAGAATATTTTTATTGAATAATTGAGACAACGACCCCAAAGGTTTCTTGTATCGTAGAGTGTCGTTTGCTATTGTGTAATACCGTACGATTTTTTGTTTTATTTTGTTATATATATTTCAGCAAACTTTTTAGGCTATTCTGTGAAATTCAAATATTATTTTCCTTAAAATTGACGACTTCGATGAGTTTTATAGAGTACGATGATCACTTCTAACCCATATGCTTTTTCTGTTTGTTTAGTGCACGGCATACTTCTTTGAATACTGCAAGAAGGAACTCGGAATCAGCAGATTGTCGGATATGCGCAGATTGAACAATGCGATGTTGTCTCTGTCTTGAATCTTGAAATGTGTCTAAAATTTATATATTTTTATATTTTGCCTATATTATTGTGTAATAAACATTTTTGCATAAATAAATCGGTGGTTTTAAAACTTTAAACGTTGCACATGGATTTATGATGCCTAAATGCAGATAAAAAGGCAAGTTTCAACAAAAGGCCTGACGTCACGTCATGTGATATGCAACCTTTCACGCAATTCATTCCACTTCCGGGTACCTCCTTCTTTCTTTCTAGTTAGAACATGAAGGGAAAGCTAAAAAGATGCCACTTATCACTTCCTTCCCTATGGCTGCACCGGACATCAAAAATGAATAAGACTATCAATGATCAGAATTTAAAACATAGCAACCATTGGCGCAAGATCGAATATAGTCCTCAATAAAAATGGTGTGTTGTCCCGTTTTATTTGTTTTGGTTCTGGAAATTGGGGGGAGTATTTGGTATTGATTTGAAGTAATTGAGTGGAGGTTTCTGGTCAGTGTTATATTAAAGCCTAAATATGTCACATTTGGAGTATTTATCACCATTTGGTGGAGGGGTGATTGGGCTGTTGTTTACATTCTGAAGGTAGCTTGACAACCCCTGCCACTCTCACGGCTTTGTAGGTAAAAATTTAATCTTTCATGCCCTGTCAATATTTTAATGGGAATATCCAAAAGGACCGATTAAGGTATGTGCCAGGCGTGTTCGCCCAGCGAAAGTTTAGAAGGGAGCTATGGGGCCAAACGTTAGCATTACGGGTCATGTCAAATTAATAGACGTCTTGCGCCAGTTGAACAGGTTCCCCGAAGCCAAGTTGAATAAAATGAACCAGATGTACAGGCTTCATTGTAAATACAGCAACCGCGAGAAACCCCTGTCAATTCCTTCCGAAAGTAATGTGCAGTATTCGCCTAAAGTCTAGTAAAAATGAAGCTGATTTGTCTTTTGGCTTCTTGATGTCCAGCAAAAAACGAAACTAATTGTGTTTTATTTTCTTTAGCTAACGAGTGCTTTGAGCAGCTCAATAACACTGTTTCGTCTGCCTATGTCTGGTTAAAAGCTGTGTAAAGATTGGTGACTCTTTCGATTCATGCTTAAATCCTTCGACAAACAAGAACTCTAGCCGGAATCAATGCTGAGCTTCGAGGGTGAAGTGTTTAGTGAAGGCAGTGTATTTAATTATACTAATGTCTAGTAGCTCAAATCAAAGTTGCTATAAGATGCCATCGGCAAACTGACATAGGAAGGAAGAGAATGAGATTGAAAAATTCACTATGGTACATGTTAAGTGGGCGTTTAAGACAGAACACCACATTGTAAATCCCATGTAAATTTATATTCAGCAGAAACTTCTGGGAGTTTATGTAGTAGAGAAGATGGTTCATTTATTTGAATTAATCTACATCCGTGTGCCAGTGTGATTGCTTTCTAGAAATATATTTACCAGTAAATAACATATTTATGCCAATCTGCCATCGTGATAAAATGTAATATTAACAAATCTTCGTTCCTAGTATAAGCAAACGCTACACTATATATGTGTTCCTTCTGTAATCAAACACTACATTATTTTCTAGTTCCTACAATAGGCAAATGCTAAACTTTTTTATTTTTCCTACTATTACCAAACACTACATTCCTACAATAGGCAAATGCTAAACTAATTTATTTTTCCTACTATAACCAAACACTATATTTATACTTTTTCCTAATATAACCAAATACGACATTATATTCACTACAATATTTAGTACAATGTGAACGATCACAAATATTTGTTCCTAAACATATAGTTCCGGTTACAACTCGGGTACAACTCTATCTCAAAGAAATAAGCACAATCATAAAATATGATGTAGTTTATATTTGACAGGCACTTAACTTAGAAAACTCTTTCCTGATAACAGAATTAGTTGTTTCGAATCAATCTCCGGAAATGGACGCGAACGGCCTCAAACCGTTTGATGTTATCCCGTTAAACAAAGTCAAATTGTAGCTGATCCAGTTGGTATATGTAATCTACAGATACTATGAACACAAAAAGTGAATATGCAAGCGTTTGATGCTCGCCTTGTTAACCTATGTTAATACTCGGGGCATTCGGCATGATTTCGTCAATTGATGCTTGCCTATAGAAGTGAATTTTTTTATAGAGTAGTTTTGGCACAGAGCTCCAGTTTGGATTTGCGCTATATAATAACTTGCCAGTTGGGTTATCATCTCCACTTATTCACTCTGTCTAACCGAATAGTTCCGAATTAGTTTTCTAGACAGATGTAGACGGCTGTCATCGAATTGTGCATTAAAATCAACAGATATTAATGTTATATTAATCTATTTTCACATGACCAGAACAAGAGTTCATTTGACAGCACTGTAAGGTGGATTGTAACTAGATTGAGATCAAACCGTTTAATATGATTTCAAATTAACTGGTAGCTTTAATGCAGAAACGAATGGTACAACGGGTTATAGTGAAAAACGAATATAAGTGTCTTGAGATTAAATGATCTTGCATTTACCTGGAACTAAAATGTTATGTGCTTAATTTGACAAATTGTACTTTTTGCAGCACGTTTATATTGACTTACTTAAAACAAAAGTACAGAGAGTTTCTCTACTATTTAAAATTACATTCATACTTTTGGGTTTTGACAAATAAGGTGTACAAATGATAAGATAGTCACTTATTCAAACTTATACAACACTTGTATAGAATAACAGATTTCCAGCGAAGTAAAATGGTAATAGAAAATAGAAAAACCATAGACCTACTTGTGAATATAGATTTACCTACACTTATTTGAACTTGATTCCCAGGACAGACAAATCTTTTTACTATAACTTTTATTTATTTTGTTGTCGATAAAGTAAACTGTTGACACGTTTCAAAGAAACCTCCATAAAATTTCACGACGATGTTTGTAAAAGTCTGTCAAACTTATGTCTAAAGACAGAACCGACTTGCTTGTATGCGAAACATTAAGACCTGTCCTTTTCGATTTTCAATTAAACTATTTTGACAATGCTTATTGGTTTTTATAGATTTTGACATTCAAGTCAATATATGCAAAACTTTCTTCAAAATTTGAATCAGTTCACGCCCATTCATGCCTATAATATTCAATATTGTATAAGAAACTAATTCCATTAAAGCGTTTCGGAACAAAATGTCTGGAGGTGGTCTAAATATCATTGAATAAATTAAGATATAAAAATACCTTCGCTTCTTCGCATCACTACTTCGCTTCTTTTCAAATTTGCATCGGAACTTCTCTACTTTGCAATTTCGCATGGAACTTCGCTTCTCCGCATCTTAGTTTCGCCTCTACGTGTCCTTACTGTTCAAATTTGCATGTTCCCTTCTTCACGACGCTTCTTGGCAACTTGCTTTCATAGCATCTCAACTTCGCCCCTTTGTATCGCAATTTCGTATCGCAGCATCGCTTCTTCGCATCGCACCTTCGCATTTGCTAAACACAGAGGCACACTGCGAACCTTCTCGGCCACCATACCAAACAATTACATTACTATGTGAATTTTATTCAGTCTACAGATATCGATTGCTAGACAGTCAAAAGGTTATTATACAATTTCTGGATAACCACTTCTTGTTTTGTAATAGAACACAACGTTTCGATACATATGCCTGTATCTTCATCAGGTGTAAAAAAAAGAGGAGAGGTGAAGCTATATAACAGTATGATAGTGATGTAGTCAAAAGGTTTGTCCAAAGATTGGAACAAGGCCAGACGGAATCTTAGTGGCTAGTTATTCTATTCACGTTGGTCAAGCGATCGTCTTAGCGAGCTCTTGGGAAACTGACTGTCAAGATTTAATCGCCATCAACATTCGCCATTGAAATGGACATCTCACAGCTGTGGCCAAAGGCAAAACAAAACATGTCCATTACAGACAATGAAACCACAGCCTGATATGGGCATAGATCAAATGATAATTAATTTCTCTGGTCAATGTTGATCGCATCTGATGACAGAATGTCTTTAACTGTAGGGTCTATTTCATACCGGATTCATAGAGAGTAAAAACATAACCATCAGTTTAAACCATATAACAATATAACTATTCGGCAAAAAGGCCTATGATATTGACAATAAATAAAATTAAGATATAGAAAAAACATTTTTGTTTTTGATTCATTTTTTCGTTTACATTACTGTTCTGAGTATATACAGTTTCTAGATGTGTTTTCATTCATTTATGTTTAACACCTTGACAAGGATTTTACGCAACCTCTATAGCCGAAACCTTAAGATACACTTCAAGTAAATACAAGTATTAACCAGAGGGCTCTAGAACGCATGTTATTGAATTCAACTTATATGTTCTCCTGGACTGTAGTTATTTAGAACTAAATGGTATATCGGCCTGATGTATTTGTTGATGTGCTAATTTAAGGTCATTTCAGATGAAAACATTTTGATTTTGATGTTTAAAAAAGTTGACTTAGAGTGGTATGTAGAGTTAACATAAACAATTTACTCTTTGTGTTTGACGTGACGTTGTAGAGTTTGTGCCATTAAAGTGAATGGGCATTTCTTGTTTCAAGATTTGATGTTGTCCGGCTTATCCCAATACCGTCAATGAAGGTCTTCATCCATCTTGAATAGAAGAGAAATTCACAATTTTCTGAGGAATTGTCATATTGTCTGAAATTCTCTACAACTGAAATACGCCATCATCATAAAGGACATATTATTTTATCGATGAGTGCAAGCCTTAACTATTTACGACTGGTCATGGATTTATCTTAATTCATTATGTTTTAAAAGAGAATCGATAGGGCAATAGGAAATGAACGCCAAAGGGCTTAGCTTGAAACACGTTTGATGTTTTCAGCTTTGAATTGCACCATTGCATGCAATATAACATTTCAAATCGGTTAGTTTCTGTTGTGAATGCGGACGTTAACAGACTAAGAATTTTACACTAGAGCAAGTGTGAATGAGATGTTGAAGCGCTTTTGTTAGCGCAGCTTTCTAAGATACCACTTGAAGAGCACTAGGGTGTGCTTACCCTTTTTTCAGATTAAACCATGAATATAATCCAATGTCATGATTTACTGAATGCTATACGTGACATTTACTTTCACACTTATGACCACAATATATAACCTAGGATTACAGATTGGTTACATTTCCGTGTATGAAGCAGGATGGCAAAAATCCACGATTTTTTTATTTTATACTTGGACAATACTTTAGGCCTGTTTCCTGCGGAGTTTATTTCCAGTCTTTAGTGGATCGTCCGCAAACGAAATGAATAACACTTATGAATACTGTATTGTTTTGTGCGTTGGAACATATTGCTGTAAAGAGCATTACATTTTTTTAATTTCCTATTTAGAAATTGGACTTAATATAATTTAAGACACTACCGCTCAATAACTTCATGTGCTTACAATGAGCACAATTCCAGGTGGAAAAAAAATGAAAATTGTTAATAATCAGCAGCGATAAACACTTTCCTTATTTTTCTGATAAAAGAAGGCGTTGTCTCGAGGACTGACGGTATACGCTTTAATCTGAGCCGTTTTGGGTTAAGTCTTCATAGAGAATTTGATTGGTTCCCAAAAGTCAGTTAAACGGCTGCATCCTTAAATGCGACACAAATAACAGCATTCTAAACAGCCCCAAAAAGACACGACCTAAAAGGTTTCCTTCACCCTGACCCTAATCTTGTCATCCTTTGCACAACCCTCGCCTTGAATCTGGTTATACAACATATCTCTCTGGATACTACCCTCCCTGAGGTCTGACACAACCAGTCGTTATATGAAAGCACTCCGGACAGTTATCTCCCCTATATGACATTTGCCACCTTAACTTTCCGGGCGGCTGGGAGGAGTCACCTGTGATGTCGAGGCTGGTTTCCATCACCAATCGAGCTGGCACGCCAACTTATCAGTTAAACTTTTATTAAATCAAATGAAATAAAACATTGTTACATTCACTTGATATTTGTTCTTAAGAATTAAACGTATTAATCTGTTCCACAGAATGGAAAAGGGTCAATATCCAAAAGTAAAACATTGGGGAGGGAGAGGAGCATCCTTTGAGGGATTATTTTAAGATGGTTAAATATATACGTCTGTGAAGTAAGAATTCAGTTCGCAGATCATAGTTCACAATTCGAAGGGAGCAGTCAATATTTTGTTTTTGTAAATAAAACTTTCTGTACATCGCAAAAAAATATGAAGTGTACTATGCAGTTTGTAACAGAGATGTTAGGGCAATAGCTGAACAATGCTCTAAAAATCGAGCGTACTCCCGGAGGAAAAAGGGTCAGGCTGAGGGTTGTTGTTTTCAGTTTAAATCTGTCTTCGCTTAGAAATGGAGGACCATTAAGTTTTCAGCAGAACGAAGCACTATTCATTGTTATCCTAATATGGGTCGGGCGTTTGTACGAAGCTTACCGTTCCCCTGGTACCATCAGCATATAGCGGGAAACATGAACGCTAGCGGTGTGTGGTGTCGAAACCGTGTCCTTGTAATTATCCTGTCCTGTGGCCGTTTTTTAATCAGTGACCCGGGCGGCTCGTGGTATCATTCACCGACTCGGCTTACCCGCTGCCGTAACAGCGAAATGACATTTAGTTCAGCGCAAAACCCTTATCAATCTTATATTTTCTTGAATAAAAAAGGCTTGGCTACTATGTCAATGTAGTTATTCTATCCTTTGTCAACAAATGATGAAATCTTAATGAGCGCATGTGATACGGATCTAAGCAGTTATTCATCTAAGTATTACGCTACATGACAAATTTGTCACATTAACATCATCGGATGCACCCAACCTTGAATCTGCATTCAAACTATGGCTGTCTTCGTTGAAACAGTAACATGTGCGTTGTTTTAATATGTAGGCTACATAATTATTGAGTCAGTCGAAATGAAACGGGGATTCTGCAGCAGTTATTCGTCTATTCGTGGTGGTCAAACAGTCATTTTTCTAATACTGGTCACTTGGAGAACTGACAGCCGGGATTTAATCGACATCAACACACACCAGTAAGACTTCTCACAGCTGTGACCACAGGCAAGACAAACATGTCCATTACAGACAATAAAACCTCACCCTGCGACCATATAGACATCATCGGGAGAGTTGTCTAAGGAAATGAGCTTCTCAATCAATATCATTCCATTGCAACGGACAAAGATCAAACGTAAATTGATTCCTCTAGTTACCGTTGAATGCTTCTAGTGGCCAGTGTTCCATTATGGAGCACGTAAACACGAAGTTAAGCTTTTTCATTAATGATCGCCATCATATTAAGAAAAGGAGGAAAAAGAAGTTGCTTACCCCATTTCTGCGGCCAGGTCAATGCGAATTTAAAAAAGCAAGAAACAAAAACAGAAAAAAAAACAAAAAAAAAACAGAAGAGACCAATCAAATTCATCAGCCACTTTTTAAACAGTGTATCTTGTCTGTCGGAATATCATGGTAAACAGAAATATTCTTTTCAATTATTGTTCCTTATTTTGTGTATTTTTTGGTTTTCTGTTACAGCGATCATGTTAACTTTAGGTTCGTAACTCTATTGAAACGAAATTTGATTTATTTCAATGTTCGGATCTATATCATTAAGATCTAAAGCAAAGTGATTGCGTGCTGTTGCACATAGTCGATAACTCGAATTAGGAGGGATAATAACTCCTCCTTGTTTGACTAGAAATATAGCCCATGTTTCACTGTGTGTTGAATAGAGTTTCACGTCAGGACGCACCTTGTCTCGTACAGTAGGGTTGCCACGTGCAGAGGTTCTTTATCTTTTACACACTTCGATTCATGTGGATTCAAAATTTAACTAAAAGTCAAGCACAAAACTTATTTGTTATATGTTCACAGGAACAATGCATTAACACGACTATCCGCGGATGATCTGAAATTTCTCTGGTTTCTCTACAACAAGGTCGGTTTAAGTTATTTTTACTTATTCGCTTGGTCATGTTTGATGTGTGATACGACAGTGGTCTGTTTTATTTGACAACTGTTTTTGAAACAGCAAGCACAGTCGTTTGTTTTCATTCTACTGTGTGTAAGTGATTATATTTCCGATCTTCAAATGAAGATCTAAATAGTTTTCCGCTAGATTGTTTTTATTTACAGACCTTATGCTTCCAAATAGCTGTTGTTAAACGAAAAATCCAATGTTTTTCGCTTTCTTACATTGCGGAATATTTCTATTGAATAATGGAAGTCTCGGGAAGTTTGTAAGGCAGGTAATTTTATCTATGCAAAGCGGTCCTCTGACGTCAGAACATTCATGATAGTGGAGCTTTTACATGACGTCAAACACATTTTTGCATTGTGACGTTAGTAAAAAGTCCGTTTTGACGTCAGAGGACCGCATTCAATGACCCTTTTTGGAACATTACGAGAATCCCATTAATTAATAATTTCGAGTGAGTTGGATTAATCTTTCGTTATACAAACACCTGTGAGATTTAAAGGGAAAATAAAATATTGTTCATGATTTCAAGATAATATATTATATTTTAGCTCAATCTGTGAATCATGTAAAAGCAAATGTGGTGAGCTTTTCACAAGGATTTTGTCAGTTTATTACTTATTGTGACATTTTATAAATTATAAATCAATGGTAATTTGAACTCCTATACATTTTACCAAAGTCCAGGATTTTTTTTCTTTTTACCCAAATTTGAAAAAAAAAACAAATGAACTTTACACAAGAGGTGAAAAATACTAGCAGACGGATATATGCAAAATTCTGAACACCATATGGTTCTTGAAGAATAGTAATGGCCTGTGTGTTGAAGTGTTTCCACAACCTTGCCCATTTCTGCATTTCCACATATAACTTGACCTTGAGAAATCACTCCGCTGACCTTGAAAATGAAAACTGTATGTCACAGCTGCACGTCAGTGACCTTTAGAGTAAATAGCAGTCATCGTGTGCTAATACTGCATGCGAGTTAACTGTGCGACAAGAAAGTAAATAGGACGTGTAGGAGTTAATGTCTAAACTTAGGAAAGAAACACGTTCGATAAACAGAGAAAAATTAAGTTAAGAGCATGCTACCAAAATGTTTAAGAAAAGAAGATATCTGAAACTGAATCCACATTTAATTTAATATAATTTTTATACGTAAACGGTTTTTTATATACATGACATATAATATGCATAGAAAAGTTTATTTCACTTATGAAAAAAGCATTAAACATATGCGAAGTAAACATTTTTAAAAGCAAAACAAAGACATAAATTGTAAATAAATTATATTCTTTATGTAATCAAAATGTTCTTTTTTAATATCAAGAAACAGCTTTCGTTTCAAAGTGTGTAAAGTTTTGCCCACATCTGAATAACGATTTTTTACGTATGTAAAAATAATAGATTTCTCTCACATATATTTAATCTTTTCACTTACTAAGTATGAAAAGTTACATCCAGGAACTTTGTACTCCTTGTTGACATTGTTAAATTAATTGTAACAGACTTTGAAAAAAAAATGAAACCGCACAAACTAAACTTTCACCCTGTGTGAAATACAATCTTTAATTTACATATGTAAAATAAATTTGTAACATATGTGAACAAAATTAATATATGAAGTGGATATGAATACAACAAGTAGAAAACGTCTGGCCAAACAGAATGGATAGATGTTAAGTTTGTAAATATCAATTGTATATTGCTTGTGAGTGTCTTGTCTGGGAATTAAAATGGATTTGCTGTTCACCCAACCATTGTACCCGTACTTCGACGTCTGTTTCAACATACACGTGATCATATGAGCACAGCTTTAATGGGCCTACGGTTATTCAAGGATTTAAGAGCTTTCATTTTCAAAAAAACATTCGACCCAAAAAACATAAATGTGACCAAACACTGAAGCTATTTAGGTGGCGTTTATGCAAAATTCATTTAAATAAAAAAAAAATCCACATTCAAAGAATTGACAGGCATTCAAATGCGTCATTCCAGCGACAGACTTTTTATTTTATCTCGAGGGAATTTCTCTGGCTCCTGACAAGTTTAGTGATTTGATAGTTTAGTGTCCCTGGTCTTTGTGGCGACGAGAATCCATCTTGTTTTATGTGACAATGGCTGACGTAATTGATACAATGTTGGCCAAGTTAGTCATGGGTTTTGTTAGCGATGAGACTCTGAATGATATTAATGTAATTGGTCATCTGTCTTGGACATGCGTGTCGAGATAATTCCATGATCCGTTCACGAGCAGCACTTATTAGATAGTCGATACTGGAGTGAGCTGCTTTAATTATAGCTGCGAAGAGAAAATGTGTACGGGGCATTTTATCTAAAATATTAGCTAAGAAAATATGTCGACAGATATAGAAAAAAAGACGCTTTCTGAATCGTGAAAACAGGTTAAAGCTTTATTATATTTTCCTGGGTGGATAGGATAATTTCCATCCTTAATGAGAGTAAGAATAATTTGTGAAAAACGGCTTATGAAAATGTAAAATGATAAACGCATGTAACAAATAGTATTCCACATAATGTCGATCAAAGTAATTAGCCCTTTTCCATTGATTGATTCTGCTGTCAAAGTAGAAACGGATTTCTCTACTAATGAGCTGCCTTTTCTAGTAGACGGAGTTTATACAAATGTCAGGAATCATCCAACAACACGCTGTCAATAAATAAATAGAAAAATCTAAAGATTCTCCAGAGCTGTGATGAATGGTACTTGGACGTTTTAATTTAGGAATCGCTGAGCGGTTTGCGAAAAGCCTGCACGACATAAAGAAAGATTTAAAAAAAAATATGTTTTATCTTGTCGCAGTTGAATTCGATATAATGGCATCATTTGAAGTGCACTTTTTTCGAAGTGCATTCTGGATTCTCATACATCCGTCGAAAATGAGTTTTATTGAGCGCAGGAATCCTTTTCTGTCAAAGTATCCATCTGCACTACTTTTTTATATAAATATTTATTGAGATGAATGACAGTATTCAGATGAGGAATATCGGTCAGGGATCTCAACAACAAAAAAAAAACCTGATGACTCAGCGGGTCGCCCTGCAGCAGACCAGTGACTCTGCATAGTATTTCTACGTGTAAGCCCTGCTTGCTTATCTCAGTCGAGTTCTCCCCGTCATATGGACGGCTTCGTTTAGCCAATGGAAACTCCCTGTTTATTGTCTACGGCTTCAGTGATTGGCAGATTAAAAATGTCAATACACCGGACAGGGGCTCGCTGGGTAAATCTAGCAGTAACATCGAATCTGACTGACATGCATTCCACACATTCAATAACTAATGGAGCTCTCGCTGCTTTCTTAAAAACTGTTGCTCTCAGCTGCAGACCTTTCACTGTGTGCGTTATTGTATCCGATACTGCCTATTGATCGAATGACAGGCTAAAGCATCTGGGAAAGACAGTAGATTGCATTGTCGCCACGGCTGCAGGACAAAATACATTAGACATGCGTGCGCAAGAGTCGACAAAGATAAAGAACGATGGTCAATTCAATGGTCGCCTTACAGAATATCTGTGCAGTTACGCCAAAGGATTACCATTTTTTTTTATAGATCATGCAAATCTCTATGGTAGCATAATACTGTGTTCATGCGGGTGAACAAACCATTAACAGGGAATCTAGCCTATGCATGCTGACCCTTAGATGAACTAAACACGGCCCTGGTATGAGCATAGAAAATATAAAGAGAAAATGAGAGAAAAAAAATAACAATCCCAATACATGCTCCCTCAAATAACTATTTTGTCATTAAAGTGACCAGCTTGAGGGCAGAAATGCATTTCATTTGAATGACCCTATATACAATTAAATGCAGTGATGTGCATGTATAGAATAGAGGATTACCTCGGACGTTCTCTAAAATGTACTGCTGATTGTTGATAAATTTCCCTCGTTTAAATAAAGTTTCAGAATAAATGCTAATTTTTGTATTTAATTTTTTATATACCTTTGAAATTATGAGGGCTGAAATTAGTTTGTAGTCGCACCAATGATTATATATCATCGCACAATAAAAATTGCTCGAATCTTTTTTTTTTTTTTTTTTTAATTTTGTCTTTTGTTTTAACGTGTCACGGAAAAAGCATGCGTTGCGGTTAGCTAACGGTTTGAACTGTACTCGGTTTTTGTTGAAATGTCATGTAACTTCCGGATGCTGTAACGATACTTGAATACATAGAGTAGGCCTAATGACTTAGTGGACACGTTGACCTCCGGTATATGTTTGTACGAGAAGCGTGAGCGCCAGGCGTAAAGAACTGTGTACGCCATATCATTTCAACCCTTACACATCTCAATAGAAAATCTCACGTCCAGAGAGTGCACATGATCTATCAGAGAGGGGTATTAGACTGTGAGTCCCCAATTAAACTCGTATAACTAACTGATTAGCGGTATCCCCTGGATAAACCATTATTTCAGCGATTTCCTGCGTCTTACGTTTGATGGATTGTTCAAGGCTTGGACTTGACAGGCAAAGACCCGGATTAACCATGTCATGTGATCATAATGCTGAAAGTATCGAAGTGCATAATGGCCGCCAATACAGATTGTCCATTTGTCTTATTTAGTCTATATTCAGGACCACTTTACCCTGATCTTACTTTTAAATTAATCAGAGGAAAATGAGATCATTAATTGCAATCAAATGTATCGATTTATTTTATAGTGAAGGCGAACCGACATCAAAATTGCGCTAAAATACACAAATGCTGACAATCATCTTATTTCAATCACTTTGTGACCAGTAAAATAGCTCGTATTATATACATAGCCTTAAACGTTACGCATTCTAAGTAGTTCTAAAATTTCAGTTGGGCTGGCTGGCGTTTAAACGCAATCCCATTGTACTATTTGTGGTAGCGATACAAGGGGATTCGAATAATTTTATTGTATTTTGGTTGGTTGAGAACAAAATGTAAACAATATATGGGCAATCGAAATGCTATACATTATGTGACTCTCCTCAAATTAAAATTCTACTGTACTATGTTTTGAGAATAGGTTTAGGATGACATATTAAGAATCATTTCATAAATCAAAATATTAATCAGATATATCTTATTTACATATAAAATCTGAACAACCCCCTTCTGTAATTGTGTATATTAGAATTTTGCCCCTATAAAATACTTGGATGTAGCATTTTGTAAGCCTCTCTGTAATAAATTACCTCTTTTTCTTCACAACTTTATACTTATCTACCGGTCCCGATATCACCAGGTATGTGTAATGTCGAAACGGGATCGTTCCTAGACATCTCTATAAATAGAGATAATCAATGTGGAAATGTCATTTGTTATAGAGCCGAAATCAATACATTTAATAACCCGCATTCATTCTGTTCTCCACAATAGCCTTCTCTGTAACGAAAATACCAATTTGTCTTATCCTTTCGAATTGAAAGATTCCTGTAGAGTCTGCGGTTCAAACAAACCCGATTAAAGAGGAATCAGACAGTGGTCAGTTTCCCAAGGGAATTGTGATGGTTTGAAAGGGATTAGTTTTTCTTTACACCAAGTCCTTCGTGGCCACAACTCCATTATTCTACTTAACTAGTTCGCGTGTACCTTATATATTCGTCTTAAGCCCAAGGGACACAGTTTTGAATTATAGTTCTGATATTGAATATCTATTATTGACCTTTGATGGATTTCTTGTGCTCAAATGCCCAGGGTCATCCGGATTCTGTGTTATAGAATATATTAATCAAGATCGTTATATTCACGGTATATTTTCCGCATGAGGATTTGGATAAGAAATTGTTTTATTGGAGATTAATTCTATTGGGAAACGTGTCTACTTTCTCTTTGTCTATACACTGACAGCTTCTTCCTTCTCTCCTTCCATACACTGATAGCTTCTTCTTTATCTCCTTCCGTACACTGAAAGCTTCTTCTTTCTCTCCTTCCATACACTGATAGCTTCTTCTTTATCTCCTTCCATACACTGATAGCTTCTTCCTTATCTCCTTCCGTACACTGACAGCTTCTTCTTTATCTCGTTCCATACACTGATATCTTCTTCTTTATCTCGTTCCGTACACTGAAAGCTTGTTCTTTCTCTCCTT
>JARFOD010112985.1:0-15256 GCA_031763545.1 Mopalia muscosa
AAAGCCTAAGTAAAATAGAAACCAAGATACAGACAAGCTTCCCGACCATATGGAGCCATTTTGCAAATTTAATGGGTAAATTTGCCTAATTAATGAATTTTTTTCTATGTTGCACATCTGCGTACGTAGAAGAATGCATTATGCAAGTTTCAAAAACCTAAGTGAAAAGTAACTAAGATACAGCCTGGACAAACTTACACGACAAATGTAGCCAATTTGCATAATTCCGTGATTTTTTTCTACTTTGCACATCTGCGGACAAGCTTCCCAAACACACAGACAGAAAAAGTAAAACCCATATGCGCCCCTCTTACTAAAGGGTGACATAATTACATTATACACCAGAAGTGTTATTCCGAAAACGATAGCACCATGAAGGTATCGCTTTTTGGAATAACGTTACTTGTGTATTATCACAAGTCCTAAACAACGCCGTCTACACTACTGAATACGCTGTTTCACACTTCGAGTTAATGGACTTCTGGTATTATGTTTAACTCTTCAGTGTAACTACGGGATTCTGGAATACAAATATTCGGTCTTAGACTTTGTCGTCTAAACTAGTAGCGGGTATCTCTGTTTTCAATTTGAATTAACCCAACGCAACAGACAGCTCAGAGAGGATTTGTTTTATTCTTGTAATCAAACAGTGAACAGGACGGCATCGTGCAAAAACAGATAATTTTTACAGCAACCAGGCTGATAGTTTAAAACACATGTCAATTGCAGATCTGCGTTTGTCATCCCCGTTTAAAGCACTTAAGCGCTTGTTATAAATGGATTGTCACGAAATATTTAAATGCATAAATGATGGTACTATCATAAAATAGTTTTATAATTAATGTATCCACCAATACAAGAAAAGGCATGAGAGGTATATAACACCACACTATGTAGATGGTTTAATTGAGCAGACAATAGAAAAAACGTGATACAATAACGAAACTTGAGTTTATGTTTGATGTAGAAACGAAAAACGTGATTTTAGGTTTGATTAAGTAACGAAACTTGATTTTATGTTTGATGTATAGTAACACAACATGATTTTATGTTTGATGTAGTAACGAAACTTAATTTGATGCAGTCACGAAACGTGATTTAGTAACGAAACGTGATTTTCTTAGTTTTATTTAGTAACGAAACGTGATTTTTCTTTGTTTGATGTAGTAACGAAACGTGATTTTCAGTTATGTTTGATGTAGTAACGAACCGTGATTTTCTTTGTTTGATGTGGTAACAAAATGTGATTTTCAGTTATGTTTGACGTAGTAAAGAAACTTGATTTTCTTTGTTTGATGTAGTAACAGAACGAGATTTTCCGTTATGTTTGTAGTAAAGAAACGTGGTTTTTCTTTGTTTGATGTAGTAACGAAACGTGATGATGATTTTACTGTACGACAAGTGAAAACGAATGAGATTTTCGTTAAGGGTGAATGTGGTAACGAAAGAAGATTCGGTTGACGATGACGTGATAACGAAACGAGATCGCCTTATATATAAATGCCAGTCTTTCATATGCTGTTTGGATATCAAACACGAGTTGTCTCCGTTGACACAAGTGAAACCGTTTGACTGCTTGTTTTTGTTATTTCGTTCTTTTCACGAATAAGTTTCCCGACAAACCGATGGAAATGCGCCCTATCCTTGCTGATAGTAGCATCACTGTCCACAGGAAAACACGGTCCTTCTAACCGTACATCCACAGACTGAAAAAAAATTGTATGAAATCTGTCTTAAGTATTTCAAAAATGTTATACGAGTGGTGGAAGATAGTCCTTCTCATACGATATCTATAATTGCTGAAATGGGAAATGGTAACGGTATATTGTTTGTAGTTTAAAGTCTTTTGAAATGAAAACTGTTGAACTTGCAAATAAAAACGAGAGTGTTAATCATTCTGACAATTACCTTAGATTTGACCCTATCATTGCTTTACAAATTAGTTCCAGATTATCGGAGATCCTTTGTTTTTAGACTATATATAGGTAATAACATAAATGATTGGCGTCACCTTGACTACATTTAGGTAATAACATATATGATTGTATGTAACCTTTACTCCGTCACTGTTTTACCGATGAAAGTCAATAACTATAACATATCGAATAGAAGAGTGACTATCTGTCACTTATTAACAGAATAAAAGTTAAAACAAAAAAATTAATAATGTGTTTATACTGTCATTTGTATTGGATATGTAGTTTTTTGGTAATATATTGTTTGATAGCCTAAAGTTCTGCGTGGGTGCCTGTGTTTTTTCAATTTTATTTTCCCTTACCTCTTCTCCTAGGTCAGTAAAGCTGACTTTGTAACCCTGCCAGTCGAGAGTGAGACAGTTCTGGTGGAGATTGAGTAAGGTTTTACCGAGTGCCTTCACGAACGCTTCTAGAGCCATGTCCCTTAAGCCCTCCTCTCCTAGGCGACTTGGACAACCTACAGAAAGATTGGCTGTTGTAGGTTTTGTAACTGCTTCATTATCCGAGTACATACTAGAGGATAGCGCTGGAACAAAACACAGATTTCAAAACAAACACTTACAGATGAAACGGCTTGGCATCGGTGATCTTTTATTACGTAGATATAAATAATAAAATAAAAAATAGAATGTATTGGGGTAATTTCAATAACTTCTAAGCGAATCGCTATAATGATGGCACTGCCCAATACAATACTTCTTCTGTAACCACGATATTGTTAGGTACCGGTACCAAATTACATACTACGCTGCAAGTTTCATCACATATAGCTACATTTGATTAAAGCCGTCGCTGTCTTACCTCCATGCCTTACATACAGACCGCTTGGTCATAAACCTAGTGCTCTTTTGAATGTCTACATGTAGTAATTGATACCCGTTGATTCAGCGTATTCTGTGCTGTCGTAGCAAGACAAATTACAACTGTATAAATACACCAGGACTATGCTTTGATGTCATTCAGCTGTACATTAATCTATCGACTTTTTAAAGATACCAATCACCCAAATCAATCAAACAAATTATAAAGATACTAACAAGTTTAATCATTTTTAAATGTTTGATTTTGTGTTGACCTACAAATCGCATTTTCAAATGTTTATGCACCTTTGGCTCATTGTAAAGGGAGAACACCGTCATCATTTCCTGTTTAGACAGTAATGGTTCGGGTTAATCCCCAAGATCCCAGTTTGCGTTAAAAAAATTAGATGGTACTTGATGGTTGTCAAAAAACTAGATGGTACTTGATGGTTACAAAATGATGTAGCTAGTGAGTTTGAGCGCTGCTAATCGTGCATTTGCCCTGCAGCGGGATCTCCTGGGGCCAGTTGTTCAAGGGCACTATTAATTTTAATCCTATATTAGATGACATCACTCCATGTTGAAGGCCTATCTCTAATCCTAGATTAGTAGTTTAATCTGCTATTAGGGACTAATCTTGGTGTTGAGCAACCGGCCCCTGTAGCTTGATGCGGTAGACGAGGACCAGGCTAGGAATATGGCGGCATGACAACGTGTGCCCTGATGTTCCACTTTTTTAGGCTACTGGACTATTTAAGGTTGCAATTGACATACCAACTGTATCACAGGGTTCAGATTACAAAACAGTATTGGACAGTATAGTTTATTGAACACATAAAAGTCGGTAATTGTAGATACTTAAAATTACATTTAATTTCATTTCATTTATTTCACCACATTACATAACATAATGGAATATTACAAATTCAAACAAATAAACATTTATTATCGTGGCGGGAGTAAAGCCCCATGGGGCTTGATAAATCCCGAGAATATAAGGGATTAAATTTATATTTGTAATGACTTAAGAAACTTGATCTAATTTGTTTAATGGTATGATATTGCTTGCAACAATAACAATATAATCAACAAGCGAGACGCAATTTGTTTGTTTTTTGATGGGGGATTAATGTCGTACTCAAGGGTTTTTCACTTATATGGTGACAGAATGTCCAGTTCACACTGTTCCTTGCGTAATTACGGTGGAAAACCGAGAATAAACTTCATAAAAACCATGATGTGACTCACTCATATACCTGAGAGGGGACAGAAGGGAGACACACAGATAAAAAAAACAATAATTAAACAAAGAGTGTTTATATAGATGGACTAAGACACTACACCAATGTGGCTTTATGTTTCGCATCAGCTAGGAGCTCATCATGTGACCCACCCACTCAAATACAGGAAGAGTTTGATGCAGGCTTTATGATGTACCCAATGTTACATCACCCCATATACTTGCATGCCAGTCCAATCAAATGGCTGAAGTACACATAAAAGAAGCAGATTGTAAATGTACTTACACATCGTAAGAGCTTTATTTCATCCAGAGCTGTTTCTGTATAATGCTGAGCACTTTTAACAACCTTCAGGGCCACAAACCGTTTATCACTGCAATTCAAAGAATGCAATAAACATTTTACCACTCAAATAAACAAGTTCATAAATAATATGACAAATCTTTTTTCCCCTCAAATAAATAAGTTAAAAATATGACAAATCTTTTATCTCTGAAATAAACCAGTTCAAAAATACAATAACTTTTTTTATCTCTGAAATAAACTTGTTAATAAATAGAACAAATCTTTTATCTCTGAAATAAACTTGTTAATAAATAGAACAAATCTTTTATCTTTGAAATAAACTAGTTAATAAATAGAACAAATCTTTTATCTTTGAAATAAACTAGTTAATAAATATGACAAATCTTTTATCTCTGAAATTAACTAGTTAACTTAATATGACAAATGTTTGTGACTTTCTGTTCCCCTTTAGCTCTGAGAGCCACATGGCAACAGCAAGCTTCCTCCAACCACCCACCAAAACACAATTACACGTAATTAATATTTTATATGATAAAGCAAAATATTTAAAATATACACTGTCACATTCACAGATTATGTAAAGATATTCCATCTGGCATTACATAATTCACTCGCAAGTCTCCTTTCATTCTATTTCCATTCACAGATAATGTACAGTTATTCTGTCTGGCATTACATCATCTACTCCTTTTATTCCGTTTCCATTTAATACATGGACGTTAAGAAAGAAACTGTTTGTTTCCAGTTGCATTTCAAACTGTTAGCTAATGGCACTTCACTACTACATGTATGACAAAGAATTGCGCTTCCTAATATACATATGCCATTCTTACACAGTGGAAAAAGAAGATGAAATCTTATCAAAGAACCCTGTGATAGTCACTTTGTTTGACCCTTTCATCTCCATTGGGAGATTGCTAAGAAAGAAATATTTGCATGTCTTCAGCCAGTGAAAAAAATCTAAAACATCTAACTGACATTGCCAGCACGATGGACTTAGCCACGGATATTCAATGGTGTTAGAATCCAAGCCGAACTCTTTCAAGAGAGACCAAGTAGGTAGAATTAGCTACAACACTCATGATATTAAACAGGAGGGAGCTATTGCTCTGGTGCTCTCAGAGCTAAACAGAACCAGAAAGCCCATATGTTTGTGATGCATTGTCCTTTGAGTATCCTGTATTTGTCCTGTAGTGTTTTTAGTTTGTTGCCAGTGGTGTTGAGGGTGGTTTCCTTTGTCAATGGGGTGGCAAGCTGTCATGTGAATGAAATAACCTTAAGTACGGTTTTAAACCCCAATCAAACAAATCATGATATTAAAATACAAGCTGAATTCTTCCAAGAAAATACAACACTAGAATTAGCTACAGCCACTCACTGGTAATATAAGGCAAGCCTAATTCTTTTCCCAATAGAAAAGTGATTCTCTTTAAAGAACCAGCCTGACATGGTAGAATCTTTTTAAAAAGTCAAACTGGATTCCATGACTGTGCTGTTGGAGAGAATGTTCCTGAAAGGGTCTTCCCATGCTTACATGTATGCAAATTTATTTTATGAGGACCAATTTATAGGTTGCCCAAATTGTTTGCAGTTTTCATTCAAATTTGTATTTTGTAACAGATTTTGACAAATTTATGACTATCAATAAGTTTGTATCATAAATCATTTTGCTTAATTTATCCTTAATTTCTGTATTATAGCAGTAGAAAATCCAAATGTTATTTATTTATTTTTTTCTGCTTGAAAAGATAACAACACCAGGTGGATTCTAACTACAAATGAGTTACATCCTAGCTTTGAGGCACACTGATTTCTTATCCCCAATTTTACAATTGGCCTCTAGAGTTTAAAATCTAAATAAGGTCATTTCACTCATACGGCAGCCTGCCAAGACATGGGTTAAGATAAATAGATTTAAACAATGACAATGTTTAGACAACAACGGGATGCTTAAAAATTGTTTCAAATTCTTTACAGTGCAAGACTTCATGCGTAAACAAAATTGGCTTATTTTAGAAAAAATTAAGTTCAGATGACAATCATAAAAATTATTCTGTGTATAATCCTTTGACAATGTATTCTAACTCGTTCAACTAGATTGGGAGCTTCAGGTTGCACTGGTGCTCCCAGAGCTAATGGGGCAACATGGAGCTGATCTGGTTGTGATGTCTTTGTATTATGCCTTGTCTTAGTTTGTTGCTAAGGGTGTTGGTTTGTTTTGTTTGTTTGATTGGTGTTTAACGTCGTACTCAAGGGTATTTCACTTATATGACGATGAATGTCTTCTTCAAACTGTACACAGCCATAATACGGCGGGAAACCGTGGGGAAACCTCGTTAAAACCACCCCCGCTATTGCCGGAGCCACGACATGTGACTTGCTCATATACCTGACTCGGACCCGTGAACAGTAAACTGAAGCATGTTCAGTTCAGGAAGCGCACTTGCTACCCCTGAGCCATGGCCGCGGGACCGCCAGGGGAGTTGAAGGTGGTTACTGTCACATATTGGGCTGGTACACTGTCATGCGAATGAAACAACCGTATGTATGGCGTTAAGCCTCAATCAAAGAAATAAATAATTTTAAAAAAGTTAGATTCACTACAACAAAAATATACAAAAAATGAGAATAACCATGTTAAAGCATTCTTGAAGAATTCTCTAGCTCTAAGACATGCAATAGTTGAGGGCAGACAGACAATCTTTATTCACCAAGAATCTGGGCTAATTTTATTGATCTACTGTCAAGCTCACACTTCCAACCTCTTAACACTGACAGAGAGAAATGACAACATTTGAATAAATGTCTAGATACTGACAATGTTGCGGAGTAACTTTTTCTTTCTCAAAGTATAAAATTATGTGGCTAGGTTTACCCACGGTTATTTCATTGATATGATGACAATATCTCTACTTTACTTCCACGATACCAAATTGTTGTCTAATAGGAGAATCAATACACACCCTTATACCCTCTCCTAGGGATATTATGCTGATATAGGAGGGCCTTTCTCTGAACTGTTTCATAACTGAGTTACAGTGAGATTCATGTTGCCCTGGTGCTCTCAGTCCAGCTGGCTAAGGACTGTTTATTGATTGACTGGTGTTTTACGCCTTGTTTAAGGGTACATGTATTTCACTTATTTGACAGCGGCGTATTCCATCAATAATTGACACAAGCACAACTAAGATGTGAAGCTCTTCCATGATGTTGGAAAGTTAATTTTCCTCCAGTGCTAAGTAAAGACAAAATTGCTACTCTTCAAATGCCCTCAGCCAGCGGGCGCAATTTGTTTTAAGAGTAACCATGCAGTATTTATTTAGCACTGGAGGAAGATTTAGTTTCCAACATTATGAAAACGCTTCATATCTTGGTAGTGCTAGTGTTGATTATTGTTGGAATACACTGCCATTACATAAGTGAAATACCCCTAAGCACGCCGTTAAACATCAATCAGTCAATAAACCCTGGTGCTATCAGAAATGAAGAGATCATTAAATACATGTACACTCAAATTTTGTTGTATTTTTGTATTGTTTCTTGTCATTGTCCTACCTTATCATTGCTTGGTGTCAGTTTGGCTGAGGGTGGTTTCTGATGTTCTCCCATTTGGCTGACATGCACCATATGAGCAAAAAAAAAAAACTTATGTCTGGCACAGTTTAATACATTTTAAACTGGATTGAGATAACATTGTTACAAGTCCAGTATAACAGTACACCAAATAACAAACTGTGGGTTTTATGGCATCGAAGGAAAAAACTGTTTGAGATATTGAGGCTTCAAGATTTCCTGGAAGCTCCTTCAATATACTGTATGCTGATTAGATTAACAAGTTAAGCCATGCAAAATGGTATGGCTGCAGGCAATCTTCACCCAGATTATTCAACAGGGGGAGATACTTCGCGCAGGTAGAAAAACTGAAAATGTGGAATTTTTGGGATACTTGATGGTGTCATATTAAACACTTGTTAGAAAATAGTTTGTTTGTGTGATTACTGTTGTATGTAGTAGTCAGGCATATTACACTTATATGAGAATGTGCCACACAACTGGCAAAAAAACAACCGATGATAAACCAAACAGTCCACAACAACAGGTCAGAAATGGTATTAGCATGTAACAATAACAAACAAATGTCTGTTTTTATCCATTTGATTGATTAGGGCTTTACTGTTCTTAAGCTTGCTGTATTTTTCTCTAACAGAGGCTTACCAAACTAACATGTGAAGGAAACCACTCCCAATGCCTTTGTCAACAGTGAAAAAATGAAAGACAAATATAGGACTGGTTCATTTGTTTGATTGGGGTTTTAAGTCATACATAAGGTTATTTCACTCATATGTCAGCTTGTCAGCCCAATGGATGAAGAAAAACAGCCCTACAACAATTAATGACAATACAGGACAATCACAAGACAAAGCCACCACACAAATATATCAGCTTCGTGTTGCCTCCAGGGCAAGAGCACCAGAGCAATAGAAAGCTCTGTAAGGGGCTAGCACGGCGCTTCCGGCATCTGTGGTGCTCTAAGAGGTAAGGGGCAACACAAGGCCAATCTATTTGTGGTAGCTTTGTATTATCATATGCCCGTGATTATTTAGTCCTGTGTTGTCTTTGATCGATACCAGAGTGGTAATAAAATCCAGTCGGCAGATCCACACCTGAGACTTCATGTCAAAAACCCACCAAGGGTGGAAATGTTTAGAATATTATTTTAGACATTTTCCAATTTTGTCCTACAAGCCTTTTAATACAACGTTAAATTCCAGGAAACATTTCTGTTAATCCTAATTTTTACCACACATGCCAGTCTAATGTATATAAAATTCCACCCCTGCCCACATAAAGGAAATGCCTTTATTGTATGTGATGTCACAAGCACATATTGGATGCTATGATGACCTTGTTTTAAAAGCCTCTGTACGTGAGTAACTTGAACTATTTTATTGGCAAATGTCAAGTATGACAGACCTGCCTGTCACCGGGACTCTAAGACAGATTCTGTTTAGCCATTTCTTTTCCCCTGAACAGGTGCTGGGTTAGCTGTATACCTATCATAGAGGTATGTATATTTTCCCAACCTTCAGGTACAGTGATGTAAGCTGTCTCAGACATCACAGAAGAACAAAGTGAGGCCCTAGGTAAGCTGTATACCTATCATAGACCCAGCCTAAGTACAGTGTCAGATGTTAGCTGCCTCTGACATCACAAGACAAAAATAGTGCTCTACCCACTGGAATATTCAAACAAACACCCACATGGCCAAGCAATACAAAAATATATTTTTTTTCTAATATCTTCAGTTTCACTCAGCTGGTACTCAATCCCACGATCTAACAATTGCAATTGGAATTGGTCTCATTAAGCGGGGGTAAATTTAGTCCAGACAGTCATTATATATGTACTGAACCCATTGAAAAGTCTGTATTGGCTCCAAGCTCTATTTTGAGGTTAAAAAACTACCATCAACACAATAACAAATCTCATTCTCTGCAGCGGACTTCAACCTAATGGATACATTGGTAAATCCTTAATAGAACTGAAGATTTAAGGACACAATGAAAATGACATTTGTGAGGAAAAAAAAATATATATATCTAACAGCACAGCCAGATATCTCCATTACATAACAAAACCCTAATGGCTGTACAATACTTCTCAGCAGAGAAGGAGAGGGAAAAACTATATGATTGTTCAGGCTTTTCAATGCACCAGAGAAGCCGTATGACATGAATAACCTTCTAAAGTAAAAAATGAACTGTTAGATTAAGAATACTAATGATTCGTTTGTTTGTTTGATTCCAGTTTAACGTCAATCTCAAGGGTATTTCACTTATATGTTTGATTGATTGGTGTTTTACCTCGTACTCAAGGGTATTTCACTTATATGACAGCGAATTGTCCACTTCACATAGCCATATTATGGTGGAAAACCGGGAGGAAACCAACAAGTGACTCGCTCATATACATGGTCGAAAGGCGAACTTTAACCCATGAACAGTAAATCGAAGCAAGTTCAGGAAATGCACTTGCTACCACTGAGCCACGGCCCCTCACTTATGAGGATGGATTGTCCACTTTACAGTGCATCTAGCCTTAATACGGTGGAAAACCGAGAGGAAACCTCATAAAAACCACCCCTGTGATTGCCACATCTTGTGACTTGCTCATATACCTGAAAGTGGACAGACAGACTTTATCCTGTAAACGGTACATCGAAGTAGGCTCAGAAAGCGCACTCACTAATCCCTTAGCCACGGCCACGGGCCAGAATAGTAATGAAACACAACATAAAATTTTATCACATTCATGAAAATGAAAGTTCAGTCTTACCAATGCATTAGGTAGTAGTTATAACCTCTTTGGGGTTTAACTTAAAATCTGAGTTGGTCTCTTTTGTCATAGTCAATTTTGAGTGAATCATTATTTGCATGTATTACACGCGTATTGATTGATTGATTGATTGATTGGTGTTTTATGGCATGCTTAAGGGTATTTCAGTTAGATGACGGCGGTGTATTCAAACAATAATTGTCACTATAACAACCAAAATGTTAATCATTTCCATAAATTTGGAAAGTTAATGTTCCTCCAGTGCTAAATAAAGACGGCACTGCTACTCTTCAAACAAACTGCCGTTAGCCAGAGGGCCACCCATGGCGAAATCTAGATGGTTTTAAACCTTTAGGGAACCGGTATGGTAGCTTAAACAGCATTTTTGACATTTTTTAGTTATGTTCAACCAATTATGGAAGCCTTTTACAATGATACATATTTTGGCTGATAAAAAGATACAGAATCCTGCGTTCAAACATGTATGAAATGGTACCTTAAACATATCAATCATAGCTAAACAGGACCTCAGCCAGTCCAATAAATTATGGCAGCCACAGTTCGACAAAAACAATACTTGGATAAAAAGAATTGATTACTTACAGCATATCCCAGCAGAGCCAGACGGTAGAGAAATGACCCCATCCTAGCTTTCGCACTACATGATAGCGCCCATTAAATAAATCTCCAATCTTCACAGGATGGTAGCCACCTGAAAGGTACAATGTAACATTATTTACTTATTTATTCAGGTTGAACAGTAACTGATAATGTAATTAATCTACTGACTACAGAGAGAATCCATCTATGGACCTCATATTGCATGCACAATCCCTTATGACCTTGATTTGTTCTTTATTGTCGAGCATTATAAATATAAGGATACTGTTGGGGGGAAAATGAACAAATAAAAAAGAAAAGAATATTTTTAATGGGGAGGGGCTTCAAAATGTTATTGCTTCCTATTGAGATTCAATTTTTTCAGTTGAACATTTTTTTTTACCAAATTGAATGCTTAGCGGTTTGAAGAGCGGCTTAACTTTTATCAAACTGTTTTATATCTCCGTTCAAACAAAGTGCCGACTGGTATTTCAATTATATAGAAAATGTGCTCCAACAATAAGAAATAAATACCACATCAATACAACCATAAACTGTTGGATAAAGAGATAAAAAGTTAGTAATCAGCTGATCACCCCCAGGTGAAACCTTATAAATCAAGGTTTCTTTGATGTTCCCTGTTCAGCATTGTAAGCAAAGGTACATCTATTTCACTTATATCTTGAAACCAACAATAAACTATTAAAAAAAAATATGCTATCTATTGTTGCCTTTGTTTGTTTGATTGATTGATTGAGGTTTAATGTCGTACTCAAGGGTATTTCACTAATATGACAATGAATTTTCCACTTCACACAGTTCTCTGTCTAATAATGGTGGAAAACCAGGAGGAAACCTTCACCCTCTCGATTGCCGGAGCCACATAGTGTGACTCCCTTATATACCTGATTGTAGAAAGGATCCTGTGAAGGGTACATTGCTGTTGGATTAGTAAGCGCACACACTTCCACTAAGCCAAGGCCGCCGACACCTACTGTGGAGTAATGAATTTAATAATATGACACTTTCAACATTAAACATTGAACTAAAGGATATTTTACAGTTTTTTTAATATAGTTTTCTTTTAAATAGTTGGATAGAAAACCGAGAGAGAAAAAACAGAGTTAGTCAACGGAAAAAATTAGCTTTTACACTAAAGGGAGAAGAAAGCAATCAAGGGGGTAAATTGAAGACAACAGTAATTTGCAAACTTAAAGAGCAACTGTTGGACCCAATTCATATCTAAAAGTCAGCGTTATCTGATTGTTTTGATCAAGGTCAAAGGATGTACTCTATTAGCGTAGAAATGTAGTTTCTTCCTCAGAAGGATAGGTCTGATCTTTACATATAGGTGAAATAGGGAATGGTTCTCATTAAGAAACAGTTTGTCTATGTATTCAAACCAAATCAAAGAAACTTCCATCTGATGAACATCCCTTCTGTAGTGATTGTTAGTCTACTTCTGAGATTGGAGGCGTCTGGATTTGACTACTTGAGTGTAAACATTGATTAAGATTATGCCTTTCAAAGTGTGATTAAGGGGATACAATTTTGTTATTAGGGCAAGAACTACTCGGGCTGCAAATTGAGATAATCTTGTTCCTGTTCAGCCAGCTTTGAAGGGGTGTTTTGATGCGTCCAGATGTACAAGGCTGTATACATGTAGTGTAGTGAATAACAAATTCAGACTGTATCAATATGTTGTCAGAGTTTACAAAACTAGAGAGGTGGAAAAAAGAATTCATGCTTGCAATCCACATAGATGGATCGATTGATTAATTTGTGTTTTACTCCATATTTAAATAAATTCCAACAAAAAAAGATACTACCAATGGCATATATGAAATGTTTCCATAATGTTGGAAAGTTAATTTTCCTCCAGTGCTTAGTTAAGGTACCATTGCTTATACTTTGCCTCATAAATGCCCCTTTTACAAATTAATAGCAGGCTATAACCAGGCTGCTTTGCTTGATCATTCTTAGTTTTGGGCAATTTAGGTGCATTCAATTTTCTTCCTATAGCTACCTATAAAATCACCAAAACATGCAGGTAGAGACAAGGTCAAGGAAGTAAGTACATAGCACAACTTCAGTACTATTCAGCACTGTTACATAAACAGAAGCTGAAGCACTGACAAATGTCAACCTGACCTCATAGTTCACATAAATGAAGGTTTATTTTTGTTTATCTGATTGAGCATTAACGTCGTACTCACAGGTATTTCACTTATATGACCCAGGTTGTCCATTAGGCACTATTCCTTGCTTAAATCAATGGAAAACCAGGAGGTAGACTGAAATGGTCCCCCATAAATAAAGTAGATTGATTTGATTGATTGGGGTTTAACGTCGTACTCAAGGGTATTTCACTTATATGACGACGTGCCAGCCCAACGGGTGAAGGAAACCACCCTCGACACCACTGGCAACCAACAAAGACAAGACGGGACAAATACAGTACAACAACAGGACGCTATACAGACACCACAAACAGATCCCCTTCCTGTTCCCCTTTAGCTCTGAGAGCACCAGGGCAACGTGAAGCTCCCTCCAACCACCCGCTAAATAAATAAATAAATAAAGTAGAGGTATAACATAAGTATGACGGGACACAAATGTTTTAATAATATTTTCCAGTGTTGGATTGAACATACATGTGATGCCTGAAATTAAATTTGAAGTGATAAAAACTAGTTCAATCATGTTATGAATTTACACAAATGTTTTAATCAAAATTTAACAAAATTTATCAGATTAAAACGACTTTCAAATTTCCAAAATAACAGTTCTAATTATTCCCTATTCTATAATCCTTGAATAACTCGCGTATTTTTTTTGATAACTAATTGAAACCCAACAAGTTCTTCTTGCATCTTCATTTTTTTGTACAGCTGAAAATGAACATCTATTTTGGGATGTTTTTGGGATGACAGGTTTCACAGTGGTAGAGTTTCACACAGATACCCATGTCCTGCCGCCTGGAGGTCTGCCACTTGGCACCAGGAATACAACGATGGCATGTTTCAACACGAGACGACCGTGTGATCTCAGGACAAGAGCTGTCCTCCAAATCCAAAAACATACGAAAATTCAAGCAGAAAGACAAGCAAGTCAACATAGCCATGATTTCCGGCTGCATTACATTGGCTACAGGTTTCAGATCACAGGAAATGACCTACATGTACCCAATGAAATAAGGTCATGGGGGAGGAAGCAGTTACCTAATGACCTGAAAACACGGACAATTCGTTTGTAAAATTCAAGGAAATGGAGCCTAAAAAATCTCAAATGTTTTTAAAAATTTATCCCAACTGTACACATTTTTTAATGCAGAATTAAATAAGGTCATGTGGTAGGAAGAATGCATGCACCTGATCCCAACTGTAAAAAAATAATTACTTTAATTTCATCAATTTAAATTATAATTGATTCTCAAGTTGGGTAATGACGTTGTTTTTTGTTGTTGCTTGATTTAGGGTTTAAATCCCCATGAAGGTAATTTAATTGATTACGACATCCCACCAGGGCAACAGTATTATTGTAATTTTTTTTTACTCTCTAAAAAACATAAATTGCCATTATTTTTTTGGTAAAATTTAATTGGTTGCAAACCCCTGGTACTGTTGAACAAATAATTCTAGTAAAATTTTATGAAAATACTTTGTGCCATGTTTTAATTCAATTTCATGTAAGTTACCTTTGGTATAGTCTTTTGGATCCTCCTGTTCATCATCATCTGAGCCCAGGATTTCTTCCTCTTCATCTTCATATGGGGGCTCTGATTTCTGGTTTTCAGGCCTGGAATACAAACAGGTGAATCAGTTTCAAAAACAGGAGCGAAAGTTGTTTAAAGTTGATTGTTTGTTTGTTGGGGATTTAACTTCGTACTGTATTTCATTTATAATATAAATGACAATGTGCAGCCCAATGGGTGAAGGAAACCACCCTCGACACCACTGGCAACAAACAAAGACAGGACGAGACAATAACAGGACGC
>JARFOD010112996.1:0-15255 GCA_031763545.1 Mopalia muscosa
GAAAATAAACAATGACATTTACATGACGTTTGTCAGATTATAATTGGGTATTGATGTTATAAAATAAGTTATAATTTGTCCGAGTTTTGCCCGAAAAAAATAGTGTAGGGTCCCTATACGCCAATGATCACATACCAGACATATTGTTTGTTTATGATTCTAATGGGAGCAACGCTGTTTTGGTTATATTTAATAAATCGAAGAAAATGTACGTGCACACTGACATAATAAAATATGTTTTAACTAATTTAGGAAAGGAACAATTCATGTGTTATAATTGTTATTGGAACAATAATGAATTGTTTCTAACGAGCATTAATAATGAGTTTCAGAAATAACATATTACTACCTACTACACGCTGTGGAAATAAACATACTGTTCCTGACCAGTCTGTTTGGAGTTAGTACATCGAAGTACATCGAAGTAGGCTTAGTAAGCGCGCACACTAAGCCATGGTCTATGAGTGAGCCACACAATTTGGATCTGACAATCGTTGGGATGGCCTTTATACGAGAGGTTTTCTCTCGGTTTCCCAGCATAGACAAGGAACGGAGTGAAATGGACAATGTGTTGTCTTATTAGCGAATATCCCTTAAGTTTGACGTTGAACCCGAACCAAACAAACAAAACAAAAACCCAACCTATATGTTTTGAGTGAAAACAATATCAACTCTTCAACAGAAATCTCCCTTTCGGATAAAAGCGAGTAATTTACACAGGTTATCCTCTTCTGTTTGAGAATTGGTGAACTGCTATCGATTAGTCCAAGTTGTTGTAAAGATACAATAAATTGCGTGCGGGATTATCCAGAAATTGTATAATTATGTTACCCCACTTCTAAATGTCGTTCAAAACTTATATGAAGCTAAGTTAAATGTGGTTTAAAGCTTATAATAACTGCCATTCATGCATGTAACAGCTGGTTAAAACCATTTTCGAGAATCTCGTTTTCGTCACCCACGCGTACTGTATGTTTGCCACTCCTGTTTTAATTACAAAAAGATTTGAATAAAATGATAAATTACCAAAATGGTTTAGATATCTTTAAGGATTTTTGTTTGGTGTTTGTATTTTATGTTTGTCTGTTTTTTAACCCCAAGAAGCATTCAGTATTTCAAGTGGGCAAAGAAGGGTTGGGGTGGTGGAGTTAAACAATATGTCTAAAGCCTTTTAAGGTTATTTTGTGTTAAACATCCTAACACAATAATGTCATTGTGGGTCAGTCACACTTCTTGCACGGAATATAGTCTTTATTTGCCCCGTAAGTCACCAGAACATTACCTTTACTATTAATTACACCCCAACTATATTGCTGTATACATTTCTTTATATAAAAATAACAAGACAAAGTATCGAAATAAAGGGTGCAAACAAATGAAATAAAAGTAAAACCAGTTGAATGAGTTGAGTCAAGTAAGCCATGACAAATATAAATAAGTAACAATTAATAGTTAGCATACATTTCAGTAAAAATAAACTACTTTGTCTCTCATTTAAATTCATTACATGGTAGCTCATATTTTGATTGGGAATTTTTTAACTAAATGAGAAGTGGCCAGGATGAATATGGAGTTTTCACAGTGGGATGGATTGAAGTAAGTATACTTCTAATCTTGTTTTGAAAAGTAGTCTCGACTCAATAACCCCAATATACATTGGTAATATGTCAGTCCGTTCCCTTAGACCAGCTGACTTGAATAAATGATAAGAAAGATAAGTTTTAGAGAATGGCCTATTAAAATCAAACATAAAACGTCTGGTAATACGTTGTTGAATAACTATTTGCCTAACAAAATATGGCTCAAACGCAGCAGGAATTCCTCCCTGGTTATGAAAGAACTTATGATAAAACTATAAAGAACGAGAAGCGAGAGTGGAAGGATTAGTGTAGTTTAAAACATAGCCGTGATGTATATGGTCTAAACGATTTGATTGACTTATAACAGGTACAGCATGTTTTGGATTAAGAGTAGTGACGTTAGCTTGGATTCATAGGTATTATCCCAGAGAGTAATACCATAAATTAAACTAAGATGATCATAAATACATTAGATATAAATGCGCTAGATAAGCAAAGTATTTTAAAATATAAGTTAAGTCGTCCAAGATAATGCTCAGCTTGATTGAGTAGACATGTAGTAAGTATTGAGTTTCAAGAGAAAACATAAGTAGGCTATAGTAGAAGTGTATGTTGGGACAAATAGTACAACACGGTATGTCATGGTATTGTTGAGTTACTAACGGTTTAAAGTTATAGTATGCAAAAATTATGCTGATAATCTTGTTGAATTTAATAGTCAGGGCACCATACCTAATTTAAAAAAAATCCGCGGAGCTCGAAATGCCTAGATATAGGGTTCTGTACCGCTTATAGTCTATCGCGCAATGTATAGTCTCATTTAAAGTGGAGTGTACCGTATATATACATGTAGGTCTAGAACATAGTTACAAGGCTACGCTTGTATTTAACAAAATATAAACTACAATTATCGTTGCGTGTTGGATCTAACGAGAACCGGGCAAATAGATACAAGTATCTGTGCATTCTACTAACTTATTCGCGTTCGAAGGTTATGATAATGTTGTCATACTGAAAGTTTGTTATTATAGCTGTCACATGCTTATGATATCATTCAGGCACCAATCTGTAGAATCACGTGATTTGGTGTACACAATTAACTCTGCAAACTAAATGATAATATCCATCGCTCTTATTTGTGTTTAATGATGTGACAATGCATTTAAAATCGTTATATTGATCATTTCTTTGTGTTTTAATTTAAATTTTGCTGGATTTTTATCACAATTTGATCGATATTTAAATTGAATAGCTAAATGGCAGAGACTGTTTGGGGTCACATTTGACGCATGCTCACATCCCAGGCGAAGAAATCAAAACAACCCCAGAAGGAAGAAGTGTGTATTTTCGTTCATCACAGTTTTGGGGTAATTTAAACGTTAAAATATCTTTATATTTTTCTGAATCGATTTTGTCTGGAGCCTCTGGTTGAATGTGACCGTAGCTTTTCGTCTGTTTCTAGTTACTTTCTGTTTATTGTTGACAAATCAAAGATGCAGCCATTTAAATTTTGCGGAATTTTCATTCCTTCAGTATCTGTAAATTTCGTATAGGCCTAGTCCATCAAACTCCTGACATGTATAGCCTAGTCCAAATAATGACATATTTGTTTATTATTCACATACTGACAATTATGCTGTTGAGATCCGGACTGAGCCAACCCTTTTGGCACCATCTGGATAATACAGCACCCCAAGTTTTCACTCTTGTATTAAAATCACATGGCAGATTTCTGCTCATATATGCTAGTCTTTCAAGAGAGAAATTTGGTTTAGTCCATTTGGATACAAATAGATAATAATGTTTTATATCGCATGACATCGCAAACTCATAATGCCAAAATATACGTATGGCCCGGTCTGTATCATAGCAGCTTAATTACCCTATGCGAGTATGTCCTGAACCTAAAGCGAACACAGGGGAGATATGTAAGTTACAGGAAACCTTCTATGATAGATAGACTTCTGCTGTCTTTTGGTTGTTGTCACAGGCCCGTGTATTAGCTGAAATGTGACAGATTAAAAATTGGAAATTTAGTATTCAATTCTAAAACACATCCCAAATTGACAACCCGCTGTTAAAGACATATGTAAGTCTTATACATAAAGACACTCGTGATAATCGACTTTCCTAATTGTTGTTCAACTGAAAGGTTGCCACCAGCTTTGAATAGTCTTGAAAACAATCATGACAATTGCTTCTGCCATGCATCTTGATTACATCCTCTGAAATAGTTACATTTCCTAAAAAAAACAAACCCAAAAAACCCCTCTAAGTGAATTAAAAATAAATAGTTATAAAAACCAGTAGGCCTGCAGGCTGCATATTCAGATCTGTGGAAAGGAGCACATGTCATTTAGTTTTAAGGGGAGATAAATCAGGGCTTGAAAATTAGCCGTTCCTGGAGCCCGGGGCAACCAAATTTTTAAGTGGGGCAAGTCAATTTTTCTGGTAGTTAACATGGAAGAGATAGGACAGGCGACCAAACCAATTGTAGATTGGGCTTTAGGGCAACCTGGGAAATCCCTAATTTTCAACCCCTGCATGTAAGATCTATACATATATAAACACAATTCTTTCTCTATAAAACACTACACAAGAAATACAGTAACCAATATACACAAATCTTATGACCTGAACTGCGGACATAAAAACATAACAAAAAAGATGACAACACAAATTATAAAATGAGACAAAATACTGACATCCATCTCCTGCTGTTGGGCAGACGTTGAGATTTGTCGAGACATGGTTGTTCCACCACCTCCAGTGCTTTTACGCGGGGTATTTCCCACGGCATTTTGCTGAGAGTGCGACATTTTGGATGTTCACTCAGTGACCTTCCTCAAACTGTGTCCGGCCTGTGACACTAGTGATTCAGGACTATCAAGAAATCCCACCTCTGACGCCAAAATTACCTCAACTAAACACAGAGAGCGGAAACACAGTCCAAGTCATGTTATTAATGGATGCCTTTTAGCTTCTCATTTGCCAAAGAGAGATAATAAATAAAATTGCTGTCATAAAAACTCTGGGAAATTCAATCTAAAAGCAGCATTGGGTTAAGCTCAATTTTACTAACAGGCCTAAGTGTAATGCAAGTATTTGATCACAAGCCAAAAAGCTATTTTTTTAATAACATTTTTATACCCAATTTTATCAATTTACTTAAAATGCATATGCAAGGTTTAAAAAAATAATGACACGTTGGAAAGAAGATTTTCTATTTTTTTATCTTTGCCGGTTTTGTTTTATGTTTTTTATACTAAGACATGTTCATGTATGTGACCCACTCCCCTTCAAAGAGTGATTTATTGATTAGAGTATAAATGCTGTACTTATTGGTATTTCACTTATATGACGGTGGTGTACTTTCAAAGATTGATGGATTGAAGTTTGACTCTATGCCAATGGGTATTTCACTTATATGATGGTGGTGTTTTTCCGAAAAGAGAAAATCAACATAGCCACAATGTGAACTGTTATATACAAATGTCTGCTGGAAAATTAATTTTCCTCTGCAGCTGACAGCATGCAGTGTGATTTTTTTTTAGAAATATATATACATGTAATTTGGGTAGTAAAATAGGCCATTGAGATTAAAATCTTAATAGCAGAGATTGAGAAACAAGCCTCTGAGGACTAGAGGTAATTTTATAATATCACTTTATAATAAATATATATAGTCAACATCCTGTAACAGTGTGATTAAGTCTATAGTACAGCTAGCCTAGAAATAACTTTATATTAAACGATTCCAAAACGAGCTAATATCCAGGTTAACGTTTTGTACTCGTTTTATAAATCATGAGTACGTCTCAACTTTGGGCCATTTTTATCACGTGGTGTTTTTTCCAAAAATGTATAATTCAGTTGACAGCCTGACTGTGGAAATCATAAAAGCTTAATTGAAGTTTAACAAATTTATGGTATATTTTCTCTGACACACCTGTGTAATTGGAAACGACCTTTCAACGATGTTGAAGATTTAGTCGCGTCAAAAATAATAATTAATTTCATGTTTTTATCGCACAAAATGGCGACGGACACAAATACAGAACATCACAAACAAATCTGCTTCCCATTACCCTTTAGCTCTGTGAACACCAGGGCAACAGAAAGCAACCTCTTTTCTTGCCTCTTACGATCCACCGAGGAAGCCAAGGGAGTATTCTGAAGGGCCATGGCCCACCCGCTCCCTCACGGGGTAAAAAAATAGGCAAAAAATGATTACATTCTCCACACTGATAAGTTTCCCAAATGTACTTATGCCTTAACTGTAATACAAAACGTAATTAAACACAACGATTTAACATTTGAGGCCAATTAGAGTTTTCATTCTTTTCATTGAAGAAAGTTTTCAAAGTCAAAAATTCTACTGAAGTCAAACATTTCTGTGAGTTACGGTAGTGTTATTGTTAACAAAAGCTATTGTTATATACTTTTCTTACATCACATCTTTACTTACATAGCTGAAGTGTAATCTGAGCTGACTTTGACTGTAAAATTGACATCTATGAGGTCAGAGATCAAGACCTCAGTATCCATTTTCTTCTCTGGTTTGTAACTTAGACTGCTCGTTTTAAATTTCACTGACTTAGCTTAACTGATCGTTATGCTCCCTGATACTCTATTAAAGTCTTTTCGCTCCACTGGGATACAAAATTAAGTTAAAGTTACCAATCATTGAATCAATTTATTAATTTTGAATAATTAAAAATATGCGATTTGACATTTTATGGTCTTTGCTATACATCAACTTTAAACCGATTTGTTTTTTTAATTTTATTGGTTTTTTTGTTTTTTTTACATTCTGTTCATTCAATGTTAAAGGGTATTTGGTGTCAGCCAGATTAGAAGTAAAAATCTAAAAAGTTTGATGTGTATTTTCAAGTTAGGAAGAATTTACTGCTTCATCTTCATTTGAGGAAATGTAAGGCACAATGATATTATAAGGTTTTGTGACAAGGCTGTGAATATAAAAATGATGCATTGAAAAACTATTAAATAGGTATCTGTGGTTTCTTGAAGCTACTATATAAAAAAAAAATGTAATTTTAGAAGATCCTATTATTGGGATTATCTTGATAATCTCTTAGACTGATTGATTTATGTTTATTGCTGTGCTGAAGAGAAATGTAATAATATGATAACAGTAGTAATAGTAAAAAGATGATAAAGTAGGACATGCTGTAGTCAAAAAGTTTACATTCTCAAGTGCTAGCAAAGTTAGCATGATGACGCCCTTTAACCATGGATCAATTAAAAAAAACTATTTTTTTAAGCCTATTATGACGATTCATATAGATCTGAAGCTTTAATACACATATATATTTTTGAAAATCTTTGAAACACAAGATAACACAATTCTGTGAAGATCCAATGTTTATTTCTTAACTTATTTCAGATTGAATTTTTCAAGTCACACAAAATAGTGCTACTTTATTTTTTATTTCTGAAAGGGTAGTCTCTAAAACAGCAAATAAAGTAGTTCATCTGATTGACTAAAAACTAAAAGAGATGCATCAGTAATTTAAAATTATAATACACTCATTTTTTAGACAAAAAAACACCTTCAATATCTATAACCATACCCTGGCAGGTTGCATTTATACAATCATATTGTTTTTGAATGCCAAGATGTCAACAGGGTTAGATTTTGTACAAAATTGTTAGTATACAAAGGGTTAGATTTTGTACAAAATTGTTAGTATACATTTGATCCTAACTCTCATCAGTGTTTAAATATTAATCCTGACCTAGTTCTCCAGCATATGAGAACATACAACAATATCAGGATAAAACTTCCCTCTAATTAAACGAGATGTTGGATCCGGTAGGACAAAAGTTTTAGGCCTTTTAATGCCTCCATGATCAGGTGGAATACAAAATTACCTGGCAGTTTTGATCAATTTCAGGTGACTGCTTTGCGGTTAGGGCCACTAATCCTACTTTAATGTACCTTCCACAGGTCAAGTCCACCTGTCTATCATTAGGTAATATGAGTGAGTCACCGGTGTGGCTATGGCTTTTGCTGGTGGGATTTTACATGGTTTACTCTAGGTTTTCCAATGTATTTAAGTAAGGAACAGTATGAAATGGACAATTGAGGCAGGGTTAAACACCGATTTAGCTAAAACAAATAAATTGCATGGAGGAGTCTTGTATGATCACTGAAAAACTAAGCTATGGGTTATAATTGAACTATTTCTAAATTCCACTTCAACTTAATGCTTTTGTTTAGTATGTTAAATGGGGATAAAATTGTCAAGTTAAGTTCAGTTATACCTTAAAATGAGGCCAGGTATTCTTTGTATATTTTACCGTAGGAAATTGTTAAGAACTTTGCTTCCTGATTGACCATTAGGCATTATCCAAATGCTTTCTGAAATTTATAGTATTTGTTTGTTACTAAAGCCCTCCTACAGTTGACCCTAATGAGGTCTTACTGTGATGATCTGCCTGGCCCACCCCTCACACCAGGCAGCCAGACTGCCAATCAGTCCACACTCACCTTTTGTTGTGGTAATTATTACGAATGGTCAGTTAATGTAAGACCCCAGTAATCTATCACATGTTCGGGAATTCTTCGAAGGAAAATCAGAATTGGGTTTTCTCAGAATAAAGAGGGACAACGTCAATGAAGTGAAAAATGTGTGATGGCAGACTCAACTGACATTGCCATGGTAATGCAAAAACTGTCAATAGAAACAATCTTTGGTTGTATAAATTCATTGAGACATATCGTTGGTTGCAGGAGACATGGACATAATATGAGGGAATTAGTACTAAGCCCTCAACCACAAAAACCTGTTCACTGTAACAATTTAATCCTTGGCATTTTTCTAGAATACCTTTCTTGTGACTCTGTACTCGTTATATATCTAATTTGCAAGGTTTAATCATTTACAGATGTTATCAAAATCTTTGTGTGTTGCACATTGTCAGGTTTGTTGCAAACAAGACATAAATAATATTGATATTTTACTAAAACTGGAACTCTGGCTCTCAATAATCAGACAAAAGTCACTTGAGCAAAAATAAAAAATAAAATAAAAATTCAGTGGACATTAAATGGTGGAATTTCTAAATGTAAGAAACAGTGTCTATTATTTTGCTCAGATTTTTAGTACGTTCTTTGTAATTCAATTTCAAGATGCATATCCGGCCTATGAGTATTCTTACCTCTATTTTATGTCAATTAGTTTAGACAGCAACATTTCGTTTGCATTTTGAGGTAGATTCAGTGTGAGGGTGAATTAAAGGTGGGTCGTTTTGCTTCAATACTTTGTGATAAGGACTCTGTTTCCGGTCTTTTATTGGGACCTTCGTTTTAAATTTCCTAATTTTATGACCACTGCATCAGATAATAGTAGGCTTTGAATAGAAGGATTAGGTTTAAGTAATGAATCTATAATTTCTTTAGGGAGCAAGCAGCACTTAGGTTCTTATGAATAGTCTCAGCCTTTTAGGTGCAGTGCATCGTAGCAAAAAAAGAAGTGTGAATAGTTTTTTTCTTCTTTTTATATGTTAAAAACTGTCCTTAAACTCTGTTGTGTGTGGTTTTTGGCCATTGACTAGTCAAGATTTTGAGGTCTTTTGTTAAGTAAACGTGGAAAATTAAGGGTTGCCTGATTCATTGCCAGTTGATCTGGCGTATTGCCAAGGCAGGCAGAAAGGTCTGATTTTTATTTGATGAGACTGTATTACCTACCCTGTGACAGGTTATCTGAGAGAGAAATCCCTGCCCCTCCCCATCAGGGATAGAAAGCATTTTGTTGATATTCTGTACAACTATTATCACTACCACAATACCCATAAGGCTGCTCTCTGCTGTGCCGTTTGCTTGACTGATTTTTCACAATGGCACTGAAAATAGATGCTTCACAAGCTGTGTAGCTAATGAGAGATCGTATTCAGCTCCTGTTTGAAAAGACAGAGACTCAGCCATCCTTACTGTCCCCTCTCCGACTAGTCTATATAAAGCCCCCCCCCCTATCAATTCTCCTTATGTATAAACCAATGAATACTATACCACCTCCCAATCCATTTTCGTTTTAAATAACATGTAAATAATACTTTTTTGTGATTTTCTTTGACTAGATGATGTATCACACTTTAGGTGAAAAAAACCCAACAAAGCTTCAAACAGTTCATAACAACCCTGTCCACCCGTTTAAGAAAATATGTTGTCTGGCTTTCACTTTTCTTTTCAATTGTGTAATGAATGGTATTATTAAAGTAAATTAAGAAAGACAAAAACATATTTCAACGTGTGGTATTAAATTTTTAAAAGTGCTACTTTTGGATGTTGAGTCTCTAGATTTTCAGGCTTTTTTTTACCTGTTGAGTACTTTGTACACATGAAAATGACTAAATAAATAGCACTAGGTAGCATCTTTATAAATTGTCTTGTTTAGCCCTAACATAGTTTGATTTCAAACAGCAGCTATAATCCACTCCCACTACCCCCAAATCATGGCAATGCTCTAACCCAGCTACCTAGCCACCATTTCTCCATACTACCTTTACCCAAGATGGTAGATGAATAGGCTTTTCTGGATTATAAGAGAGCCATTTGTTTGGTTAGGCTGGTTGACTCAAGTTCCTGTAGCTTGGGAAAGTTCTATACACCCCCTCAAGCTATTGTCTTCACACTGCATGTTTCAATAGAAGCTGGTCGTGCAAAATTAACAGCAGAGATGCTGTGGTTTCCTGCCTGTTCTCTTTTGTGTGTCAAATGTCAAGTACTTGTTGAATATGCTTGTGTACTGGTCCAATTGAATCCCTTCAACTTTAACCCAGGCCTTCTCCTACCGTTGGTAGGTTTAATTTCAATGGTTATAAAAAATATCTTTATGAGTTGTGGTGACCAGGGCTGCAGGTTGTTAAGGAACTGATTGACAATAGTGCTTAAAGCAGGTGTCTGTCCAGCCTGTGTTTGGGGTAGCCTCTTTAACAGCTTATTGTTAAAAACCTCATGTTTTTGTTGATGGGCTGAAGTACAAATTGCTTTCTGCATCCGGTTTGTGTGGAAATTAAGTTGTTTGCTATTGGAGACTTTACAGTTCATTGAATCCCCATTACAGCTCATGATACTGATCATTGTTCGAAGTGAGAAATAAAAAAACGGCACCAATTACTTCCCTATTGATACACCAACGTTTCCATACATGCCGCATTGATTATTTGAAATCCCTGCTAGCTGCCTTATAACTACAAAGCTGCTAGCACTATAATGGATTTGGTACGAGTGATTAAACCAACAGACATCCAAAAGTTCTAATAAGCACTTGTTTCTGCCCCTCATTGTCAAGTTTTTATCAACAAAGGGAATAATTAGCCTTCAATTTGTTAATGATTTCTTTTACTTTTTTTCCCACGTTCACTGAAGGTGTGAAATGGATCTACTTATAATTGAAACACGTCTTCTATACTAATTTATATAGCCTTTTGTCATACTTTTTCCTATAAACATTTGATTTCATTACACTCATTATAAGGCATTTTGTCTTAGGACATTATCTTTGATGTATGTAAGCCTTTCTGTTTCTATTTAATTGAAATGTCCACATTAAAAGTAAATATATATCATATAATTTATTAGGTGAGACCATCTGCTGAGAAAGGAGATATTCAAACTGCCATGTGATAAATGGCTTTTATTTCTGTGTTTGTTTGGTTCTGTTAAATTTGTTTGTTAAATCTTTGTTTAACGTCGTACTCAATGGTATTTCACTTATATGATGATAGAGGTTCTGTTACAAACCTTTATAGAACAAATGATTATATTGTATGACCAATAATAATAGTTCAGTTTCTTTGACTGTTTCTTAATGCTGAGACTTAAGATATTTGACGTCAACTTTTTTTTACTGTGGTACTAAACTACTTGGAGGTGGTCACCAGTCAAATCATATCAAGCAGTAACTGAATGTGATTGTTATTTCTAATCACTATTGAAGTTAACACAGCTAATTTCTATTTTAAAAGTTTGTTTCTTGTATAAAGCGTCAAGTATGGTATATAGCATCAAGCAATACCTTTTTTGTTTTGGATATTAATTTTAAGTTGAGTCTGAATACATGCGGTAATATATTGTCACAACAAGCTAAGAAAGTTTTGATTGGTCATTTTGAGGTGATTTAGTGTTACAATCTTAGTGAAAAAAAAAAGACTAACAAAAAACCAAGAAGCCTTACAAAATACTAATAAATGAATACTTTAATGATAGCATTTGAGTTGATTAAGCATGTACTTCGTTCTACTTGTGTGTTTAAAAATAATAATAGATCAAATGTTTTATTATTACACTACTATGTCCCTTTACAAAAAAGATAACAGAAATATAAGGAAAGATAACTACTAAACAAATCACATGATAGTTATTTTTTGTGCCATCATTTAAATATAGTGTCTTGTCCAAAGTACTTCACACTTTGACAATGGTATATGTTGTCCTATGATTGTCTTATATGAAATCGTTTTTTAAAGGCATTTAGAATCATTTCGTTATTTGGAGTCAGTATTGTTCGACGATGGATTCCCTCACCTTCATGTTTAATATTTTTTTTCCCCTTTTCATTTTTCATGTGTTTTATTCATCCATCATTTTTTGTTGATCTTTACATGCCATTCTGACCTTCTGTATTATTTATTTCCTCTTTTTAGTTATAAAAACTATAAAAAGGTATTCTAAAAAGCAACACAGGAAAACATTATGTGGACAAAACCTAATTTTATTATCTTGTATTCTGTTGAATCCTTTCTTCGCTCTGCAAAAGGTTATTATATTAAACATAAAATTGTTCTATTTGTACAACTTGTTAAGGGTTCCAGTGTAGAAAGGTGTCCCTTTTTATTAATGTCTGTAAGAGATAACCCAACTTTAAAGACTTGGTGACCTCATGTTTTGACCCCTGGAGAACATTCTGTGTAATTACACTTTCTTTTGTCACATGACGCATAGAGGATTGATGCCTGGCTGCTTTCATGAATTCAAAATTACACAGGCTGTTTTTTTTCTTCTTCACAAGCGTTCATGCGTGAGGCAAGGTACACTGCTAGGCCTACTGTGATTCAACTTTTATGATGCATTGGAATTTTCTCTCAGTAGTCGAGGATGAGCAAATTGCACATCGGATAGTTGCTAGTTTAAGTCGTCTCTGTAAGGGGAGATGATTCTTTTGTCCACGTGGCTGCCTTAATTGTCTGGCCCCTGTGTGCGACCTCTTGTATACTACACAATACCCTCCCTTCAGCAAGAAAAGAGTGGATTATATTTCCGTAAATGAGTCGTTTTTCAAACTACGTGATCATTATGGAAGAAATCTGGTGTGGAGGAGTTCTTTACAAACCTTTTTCGTCTACTGAAGACTTAGTCGTTCTTTGGGTCTATCTATACCTGATCACAACACAAGCTTCGTTTGAGAATGAGGTCCCAGTTTTAATGAATGCTTGGTCATGTTCATTTGACAAGCGTCTGTGATGAAGTGTTTGTTTTCCTCGTGAACTTCTCCGTTAACTTGATGAAACTTAAATAAAACATGAAGAAAAATAAGCAAGAGAGAATCCTTTTGTGTCGCCAAGTTTTACGTCTTTTCGAGAAAAGCAAATTTAACTTGGTATTATAAAGTCACAATGGACGTTAATGTACTTTAGATTGTTAGTAAGATATATAGGTGGTAGGTAAACATTGATGTCAAAGCATGGCGCATCCTGTGCGAGTAAATTTACATTGCAGGTGTTGGTGTACACAAGTTTTTTACAAATCGCCTTATTTGATTCGTGTGTTTTCTGTTTTACACACTCTCTCTTTGAAGACCTGTTGGTATATTAAAATTTCCAGACATGATCGGCTCAACCATGGTGATTAGAGTGTTGTTTGTGTTACCCAAAGATCATGTTCATATCCCTGACCGTAAAGCACCAAATATCACAAATGTTCACCAGAAATTTACTATACCATTCCCTGGGTATACCCTAAATCACTTAAAACTCGTACGTAAAATTACTGTTTTGAAAACTATTTAAAACACATTCTGAAATGCCAAAGTTAAAAAGCATCAACATTTCTCAGAAAACATAAATTTGTTCGATTACATGCTGTAACATTGTCACAATGTGAAAAGAAGTTAGGATTGGTCATAAAAAAAATTTGAGTTGATTTAGGGTACCAGAAACCTTGATTGTATCAATCCTTTGGCATACCAGAAACATGACGGAAGTATTGAATATACCTACATCAAGGTGTAGTTTTCGGGGTGAGTGGGGAGGAAAAGGGTTTAGACAACAGAGCATGACTGCTTGGTACGCACTACCCTTTGTCTGAGGGAAGTATCCTGGAATGCCAGAAACCTCGATCACATCAACTCTGGATTAAATAAAACATCATCAATACCAACCCCAGCTAACCGTAACAACCCCCAGCTAACCTAAACAATCCCCAGAGATCCCATAAACAGTATACCAGCTCCCAGGTATTCCGTAAACAATGTGCCAGGTATCCCATAGACAATGTGCCAACTACCAGGTGTCCCATAACACTATTCCAGCTCCTAGGTTTCCTATAAATAGTATACCAACTCCCAGGTATCATATAAACAATGTGCCAACTCCCAGGTATCCCATAAACAATCTACCAATTCCCAGGTATCCCATAAACAGTATGCCCACTCCCAGGTATGCCACAAACAGTATTCCAACTCCCATTTATCACATAAACAGTATGCCAACTCCCAGGTATGCCACAAAAAGTATACCAACTCCAAGGAATCCCATAACAGTACACCCGCTAAAAGGTATCACATAAGCAGTATACCAACCTCCAGATATCCCATAAACAGTATAACAACTCCATGTTATCCTATAAGCAGTCTACCAGCTCCCAGATATTCCATAAATAGTATATCAACTCCCAGGTATCCCATAAACAGTGTACCAACTCCCAACTATCCCATAAACAATGTACCAACTCCCTGGTACCCCATAAGCCATATACCAATCCCCAGGTTACCCCTAGGCAGTAACCAACCCCCAGGTTTCACATAAGCAGTTTACCAACTCCCAGGTATCCCATAAATAGTATGCCAACTCCCAGGTTTCCATAAACAATGTACCAACTCCCAGGTTTCCCATAAGCAGTATACCAACTCCCAGATATCCCATAAGCAGTTTACCAACTCCCAGATAGCCATAAATGGTATATCAACTCCCAGGTATCCCATAAACAGTGTACTGTTCCAACTCCCACGTATCCCATAAACAGTATATCAACCCCCAGGTTTCCCATAAACAGTGTACCAACCCCAGGTTTCCCATAAGCAGTATATCAATACCCAGGTTTCCCTTAAAGCGATACTCCGGGCTGCAATGATTTTATTTACAAACATGATGTGCAGAAATGATGTTGCACAATAGGCTCATAACAAAAGTAAATGATCAGTTAATATAACTTTGAAAAGAGACATTGATTCAATTGTTTTTATATTTTCTGTAAGGTTATTCCACTCTCGAGGGCATTTAACTACTAATGTGTAAAGTGACAAATTTAAGTGTAAAATGGTCTATAGAGGTTTAAAGAGCTCAAGTTGGGTATTATATATATATATATATATAGCTTTATTTTCCGAGGGTATTACATGTCATTTAAAAAATGTTACAAGTACTCTGTCAG